>ONZA01007621.1:2330-15396 GCA_900322205.1 Kewa caespitosa
AGAGGGAGCAAATACGTCTTAAGGACACAACGAACTTCGTTGGGCTCGGATTAATTTGTAATCTCAAACAGGTTCCTTTCATTGTTCAATTGATTCATACTTGTGTTCTTGTATAGCGAGGTTAACACTTTGTACACTTTGTATATTGCATACTCCGATTTTAGGGGATGACTTTCACTTCAAACCATATCACTTTTTGTTCGAAAGACAACAAAAAGTTGTGATTCTATTTCTTAAACTTACATCCTAAAAATTATCTCACTAATATATAAAAATCATCCCATAAATTAATGTATCTTGTATATGTCAAGTGTAACAAAAAAAAAAAAAACTTGAAAATGGGTTGTCAAAAAACAAAAAATATATTTGATTTAGATACAACAAAAAAGAAGAAAGAAAAGAAAAGAAAAACTACACACAAAATTTGTATAAAATGAATTTGATACAATAAAAAGAACGACTAATCAATTCTTGTTCACCTGATTTTATCGTTTTATACCTTACTTTTTATAAACTAGCATGAGAGAGTTGAATTTTCATAATTCAGAATTACTAAAAGGGGGAAAATTGGGTTAACAAGTTAAGAACTTAAGCAAGTCCCTTTCCTCTTGATAAAAGGTTCGAATCGAAACAGAAACAGAAACACCATTTTGAAATTTCCTCTCTCACTTTCTCTCTCTAAAAACTCCTCTCACTTTCTCTCTCCTCTTTCCCCCATTTTGCATTTGCCGGTTCCTCACCGATCTCTCTCTCTCTCTCGAACTTTCCTTTTCCCCCAATTTCCAAATCTAGGGTTTTTCTCTCTCTGCTTCGGATCTCCCTGGTTTGATCCACTCCTTGTTTTTCGATCAGTCAAATCAATCGATTCTACTTTGTTTTCCTCGATTTTCTCCAATTCGATTGATCTAGGGTTAGCTGAAAATGGAGGCGATCGAGGAATTGTCACAGCTCTCCGATTCGATGCGCCAGGCATCTGCTGTGCTCGCCGATGAGGATGTCGACGACACCTCGGCTTCGTCTTCGTCGTCGTCGAGACGGACATCTACGTTCCTCAATGTCGTGGCGCTCGGCAATGTTGTAAGTCTCGATTGTCGGTTTCGTTGATGATTTTGTTTGTGTAGTATTGAGATCTAAGTGATCAGTGATTTGGTTGATTGGATTGAGTTTTCGGAAAATGTGTGAGGTTTTTGATCATTTTTGTGAGTTTTTGACTGTGTTGCTGGTTTGAGCTGTGATCAGCTAGTTAAGGAATTGATGGATTGATTTGTTTATGTGGCGACATGAGCATTGTAAACTAGTGTTACTGATTCAGCTTGGAGTGAAGAGTTTGTAGTGATCTAGTGAGTCAGTAATGGACTAGAATCGCGTGTGGTCGGTTGGTTGCTCGCTCTTTGGGAAGGGAGTGGCGGTCATCTGCTCTGTTGTCAAGCATTGATCAGTTAGTTAAGGGCATTGATTGATGGTTGTTTTGGCGATGCAAAACTCTTAGAATGGTGTAAGTAATTAATCTGGAACTGGAAGTGAATAGCTGTAGTGATCTAGTGAGTCAGTCATGAGATTTATCATAGACAAGGACTTGAAGATGCGTTCGGGTTTTATGTGGGCTGTTAAAGTTACTTTATGATCACTGATGAGATGGTTGTTTTTGGACTGGACATTTAAGAGGGGTTTAGATTGTTGTGTGTAGCTGAAGTATGGGTGATTCAAATGACGCCCGTTTCCTTCCTAACTTATTTGACTTGTCAACACTAATTAGAACGACTCGTGATTTCTATGGGCACCGGGATAGCATTTGGGTATTGGGGTAGATCCCAAACTGGAAAGAGATCAGATCCAAATCATACCATAATCTTCATCATGTAGTTTGAGTGACTAATAGTCAATTGATAGTTGAGAGTTGCAAATAATGCTTGCTGCTTTAGAGTGATGAGAGAGAATGTTGGAGTTGGAGTCTTGGAGATCCAAGTTTCATTATCTGATAATGTGTGATTTATACCTATATCCACAGGCGTGCATCCCCGCAGTTGATGATGGGCAATGTTGAGAAATATCATGTTTGCATGTTGGCTTTTACAGTCATGCAAATTTTAATCTTAGAGTGCAAATTGTCATCTTAGATTCCTGCTTTCTGAATCACTGAAAAGCAACAGCAAGAACTATGTTTAGCAGAAGCAGGAGATCATCAGCATGGTCCCCTAAAAATTCTCATGATTTTACTTGGAAGTATATCAGTTTGAGATATCAAAGGGAGGAAACAAAAGGGAAGACTTTTACATGAAATGATAATGAAAATACGCAATTACATACAGTATGAGTCTTTAAAACACCAGTTACTTGCAGCTGATTGAGGCAAAACTACTTGTTTCTAAATTTCGTTTGACTTGATTGATGTTCTCTTGGTTCCGCAAACTATGGGGTTTAACAGGCTCATACTCCTCACCTTAACTCATTGACATGACAATTAGTTGATGCTAGATTTTATTATTACTATTTTTTTTTTAAACTTGCTTTCTAAGCTTACTAGATTGTTGGAAAAGCAGGATGTTCAGTATGTATAGGGACTAAAGCTGAAAAAATTGCCCGAATCGGTTGCCAAAGCTAGGCGATGACATTTTTTCGTGAACACTATAGACAATCTCCTATGACGAGCTGGCTGCCTATCAAATGATCAACTTGTCTGGACTCATTGGATTTATTTCTTCTGCAAATATGTTTTCCTGTTTCTTGATGGTGGTTGTTTGCTTGTGATCGTCTTGTAGTGCCATGTATTGAGATTCTTCATTCTTTTCGCGGATAAAAAGAAGATAGTTTGTAGAGTATTATATCTAATATGAATGAGAAGGGAACATGCAAGAAATCTTATTCTGAAGGACTATGTTTAACTCTGCACGTTAGAGTTTGCCAGGATTTTGACTTTGGTGCACATGCTTGCTGAGCTTTCTGAGATGTGCTTACAGCTGCTATCTTTTGAATTTTCATATGTTCCAATGTCTAGTGAATGTTTTGATTGGATTGCATTTTTAATTGTAGCATGCTTGTTTTTATTTTACTTTTCATTCCTTTTCTGTGTGTTAAATATAAAATGTCTAAGAAAAATTTCTTCAGGGCGCGGGTAAATCAGCGGTATTGAACAGTCTGATTGGACATCCTGTTCTGGTAAGAACAATTGGAGTACAGGTTGATCATTTGTTTCCTTAGACATTTGATGGATATTTGTGAACAAGTGAATGATCTGTACTTGTTTATTTTCTGGACAGCCAACTGGTGAAAATGGTGCCACGCGTGCTCCCATAAGCATTGATTTAAACAGAGATAGCTCTCTAAGTAGCAAATCAATTGTGTTGCAGATTGACAGTAAAACTCAACAGGTTTCTGCAAGTAAGGATTCATTGGAAAGTATTGGCTGTTAGCAGTTAACCTGAGAACCTGGCCCTTGCTAAATATTCTTTTATCATTTTCGTGAATAATGCGCAATTAACCCCCACCGTTGTGTTTTATTTGGTAACAGGTGCGCTTAGACATTCTCTTCAGGATAGGCTCAGCAAGGGTTCATCAGGCAAGAGTCGTGATGAGATAATCTTGAAACTCCGCACGAGTACAGGTTAGTTTTCAAATATTTGACCTTTTCTTCTTGCTGGTTGCTTTATGTTAAGGATGATAATCTTTGATTCCAAAAACTTTTGTTGTAAAACATATTTTCTCATTTTATAATATGCTTCAGTCTTGGAATTGGGTCAGGGGGTTGGATGTGTGTCGCTAGATCACAGTGCTTCATAATTGATACGAAGGTGAACGCCCAACATTTGAAATGGTAATTGAAATTGTAGATCTGATATTATGTGTGCCAATAGCACGCATTAGATTGGAAAATCATAGTCCTTCATGATTTATATAGGTGAGCTTGGTAATGTAATTCCTAGATCTGATTTCATGTGTGCCAATAGCACGCGTTTTATTGGAAAATTACATGGTGAATCCTCCTTCCACATAATTCCCTTTTAGCTGACTGTTCTTATTCTTTTTGTTCAGCCCCTCCTTTGAAGTTAATTGATTTACCTGGCTTGGATCAAAGGATTATGGATGATTCTTTGGTAAGCTCAGTTGTATGTTTTTGTCATCATGAAGTTTTTGGGCCATGGTCTTGTACCAGTGGTTCAATAAACGTCCTTTTCGTTGGGCGCTAGTTATCCATTCTTCACAGAGGACCTGACTCTGTAATCTGTCTTTCATTAGATCAGTGAGTATGTTTCTCACAATGATGCAATTTTGTTGGTGACCATACCCGCCTCCCAAGCGCCAGAAGTTTCTTCATCCAGAGGTCTCAGACTTGCCAAGGAAAATGATTCAGAAGGTGAGTTTAAGCAATTTCTTGTTAGATGTTAATTAGAATTACTATCTTCGTTTGTGCTTGTCATAAGCTCTCTTCTTTGATTGTTTGTAGGAACGAGAACTATTGGAGTGATCAGTAAAATAGATCAAGCAGCGAATGAACCTAAAGCCCTTGCTGCTGTCCAGGCCTTGTTATTGGGTCAAGGACCAAGAAGTACTGTTGACATCCCATGGGTTGCTCTAATTGGTCAATCTGTGTCAATTGCTACGGCACAATCTGGAAATGCTGGATCCGAAAACTCTTTAGAAACTGCTTGGCGAGCGGAGAGTGAGAGCCTCAAGTCTATCCTCACTGGGGCCCCTCAAAACAAGCTTGGTAGAATAGCTTTGGTGGAAACACTAGCTGGTCAGATACGCAACCGCATGAAAGTCAGGCTCCCTAACCTCCTCTCTGGGTATTTACTTCCGACCCTTGCTCAAATTCTCTCTACCTAAGGAAACAAATACTACCTCCGTTTCACAATATTTGTCGTTTTCGTATTACGTGTTCTAATTTTGACCAAGAATTTTTCACAATTTTAATTAGCAAAAATTATAAAAAGTTGATATCATGAAAGAACATGAAAAGATGAATTTAGTGATACTAGTTTCTTGTTATGAATCAATAATTTTTTTTTTTACAAATTACAAGTCAAACTTTATCTTGAAAAACGAAAATGACAATTATAATGAAACGTAGGGAGTATCTAAAATTTTTGTTTGCTGTTGAAGCAGCTTACATGATGATTTATTTGTTATCCAACTTCTTATAAAAAACTCCTCTAGCAGCAATATTTTATGCATTTCAATCGCTTCTTGTTTGAGAGTTGGACAGACTTGGATTTATGTCACATGTCAGCATTAAAAGTAGGTTATTGTAACTTTTCATCTTAGAGATTTTCTATATCCATGCGCTGCAAATAGAGAGAGTGAGAGGAACCCATTCCATTCCCATGTACTTGTATGTTAGCTCTAAATTTGAGGTCTGTACTTTTGCACCTCTTTTTCTAGTCACTTGTTTGCGATGTTGATGTATTTTCTGTGTCACAATTGTGATATTCTATTGGTCTATTGAAATCAATTGACAAATTGATTAAGCAACTAATCGAAATATGCACCCTGCTCCAGCTCAAAGGCTGTTTTCCATGAGCACTGGAAGGATATACTTGGAAAAGATTGAAAAAGAAAATAATAATTTTTTTTTTTTTTTTTCTGTTTGATTTGTTCTTTTTTCTTTTTTTTTTGTAATTTTTTTAGTGGCTTTTGTTTTTCTAGGTTTCCTTAGAGAACTTCCCTTATCTTGTGTTGTACCTCTCTTAGAAATAAAATTCTTTTTCCTTCAAAAACGAAAAAGCATTTAGGGCATATTCTCCTTAGCTTAGTTTGACTTATTTCAGTTGAGATCAATTCATTTAGCACTGTTCAGAAAATTCAGAATAAATATGTCAAGTTCAGAGAATGCAAATTAGTTAAGTTCAGCTAAATTAAGTGTCATAATATTTCAGAACAATTCAGACCAAAAAAAAGTTCGGATAAGTTTAGTTAAGATAAGTTGATTTTGGAATGATCAAGTTCAGATAATTTAAGTTCAATTAAGTTAAGTTTAAAACTTAATTTTCAGCTCAAAAAATTTCAGCGCTTTTCTGTTGAAGAGAACATTCTCTTAGCACTTTAGCAGAGAAAAGAAAAATTGAAAATTGAGTGCCAGGCGCGAAATCAATGAGATAACGGTTGACGAAGGCAGAGTAGTTCTGGATTAAGTAGCAGTGCGGTGTTCTGTTTCTTAATTTGCTCTTGCTGGTGACTTTTTCAGGCTTCAAGGCAAGTCCCAAATTGTTCAGGAGGAATTAGTGAAACTTGGCGAGCAAATGGTTTCTAGTGTTGAAGGTACTAGAGCTTTGGCGTTGGAGCTTTGTCGTGAATTTGAGGAGAAATTTCTCAGGCATATCACTGGGGGTGAGGTATGGAGTTTCTGTTTGTTGTTGGCACAGATGTTCTATGGAGTTTCTGTTTGTTATTGCTTTCGATTATGTCCCTCCACTAACCTTGGATTTTTATTTGACAAACACTTTTCCAAGCAAGTGTAGTTATTACTGTGATTTTCTTGCTCAATTTGGGTTACTCTTGTAGGGAAATGGGTATAAGATTGTTGCCAGTTTTGAGGGAAATTTCCCCAACAGGATTAAGCAGCTCCCTTTGGACAGACATTTTGATATTAACAATGTCAAAAGGGTACACATCCTTGCAATAGTAGCATTTGATGTTTTAACATGTAGCATCTTGCAGATGATTTTAGAAACTAACTTTCCCTTTTTTTTTTTCTTTCTCTCCCTCGCTTTGTTCGCTTCAGATCGTTTTAGAAGCAGATGGTTACCAACCTTATCTTATATCTCCTGAAAAGGGGTTGAGGTCCTTGATAAAAATTGTCCTGGAAATGGCGAAAGAACCATCACGGCTTTGTGTTGATGAGGTGAACCCTATGATCTAGTGATTCCTTAGAACAACTTATGTTATTTCCTTTTGTGCTGGATAGCCTGAGGCCCTGCTGTTTACTTAGCGGTAATGTTCTCTTGCCGCCAGGTATATGGCCTTGTTTGACAATCAACAACAGTCTGGAATTTCATCTGTTTCCAGCTCTTACGTAGACCAACACTAGTCTTTTCTTCAGTGGGTTGATGTTGTAACCATCGAATCTCTGGTGCTAACTTTTGACATTATGTGGAAAACAACACAGGTGCACCATGTTTTGGTCGATCTTGTCTCTCAAGCTGCAAATGCTACACCTGGTCTAGGAAGATACCCACCGTTCAAGAGAGAGGTAATTGTAGCTTCATTGCAGAATGATTGTAAATTGAGGTTTCCGGACTTTTGAAATTGTTTGAACAAAGAATGTTTTATGTGTGAAATATTGATTTTTGGAAACTAACCAAGTTTGATAATACAAAGTTCCACTTACTCTTTCGAACTTCTGTAAACTGAATCAGGTGGTTGCAATTGCTACTTCTGCACTTGATGCGTTCAAAAACGAAGCAAAGAAAATGGTAGTCGCGTTGGTAGATATGGAGCGTGCTTTTGTTCCACCTCAACACTTCATTCGTTTGGTCCAGAGACGGTATAACCTCTTCTCTCTTTTTCTTTCTCTTATGCAGCGATTGTTCCACTAAACTCACAAGTGATGCTTATTAAAAGTCGATGTTCCAGGATATGCTACATGTGTTGTTTTCATATCTTTGTTTAGATAGCCTTAACCAAGTGAAATGAACTAATTCAAGAGATGGAGGCATAGGTATCTAGTAACAAGAACTTTCTTTTCTAAAAATATAGTTGTCAAAGAATGTTTTTTTTTTTTTTTTTTTTCCTTCATAATTCAATACAATAGGGGAAAAGATCGGCTCGGGCCTAAGTGAAAGTGAATTGGTGGGCCTACCCATCCCAACGAGGGGTATGCTGGGATTTGCTTTGGTCTCTCTGTGCTTTGGTTCACAAGTTACTGCATTTCGCTCAAAGGGTTGAAGGGAGATAGTACATCAAGGTGTTCGATCCTCTTCCCTAGGATCCAAGATTAGGGAAACCTAGGAGAGCCGCCGACTCCAACTAGTGTCCATGTACGATCCATACTAGATCTGACCAACTGCCCATCCTACCTCCTCCACGTTCTTGACAGCTCATCTTTGTTTTGTCTTAGTAGAGTCTTTCAGTGGCATGTTTCGGTCCTCTTCCCCTTTTCGAAATCTTCGCGAAGGGTTGGATTTGTTATCTCATGTGTGCATAGCCAAAAATGGACCCCACTTAAAAGCGGGTCAAGTTCTAATTGTTCAATTTGATTATCGGCTAAGCCTTATTTGGCCAACTTCTTTCATGACATGCTCTGGTCCCCGGGTGTCTTCCACTGGTCTTCTAGCGTTAGATGAAGTCGAGCCTTACGTTCTCAAGGCAAGGTGTGTCAGGGTTTGGTTCATAATGGCCCTCATGGCTTTTCCGGGGTTTAGAAAAACATATCAGACATGAGGTGGGAAGAGGTGATTGTCTCAGCGCTCAGACACTAATACAATTTTGTTCAGCATATGCAAGGAGCACGGGCCTATGGCTGTCTCGGCTCTCGGGCATGGCGTGAGCCTAGCTGCTTTTCTCATTTCGTCTAATCGGACAAGAGAAAGGAAAAAAAAATGTAACAAAGTGGTAGGCAATCCACTTAATCTATAGAGAAGAAACCCCTATAATTCGACCCATTTATTTGAAGGTATGCGAAAGCAAGAGGAATTTCAGATCTAGGGTTTACATTGAAAACATGAGAACGTATTCTATTTGTTTTTTTGTTTTCTGTGGTGAATGGACTCCATAATGCTTCAAGAATGCACTGGTTTAGGGACTAGAAGATAGGCCTCGTGTATTGATGTGTGTTTTAACTGATGCGTTCAGTCCCAGCCACGCGGACTGACCACCTTTACATCCGGTATGTTGGGAAGAAAGCAAAGAGAAGAGGATGCGTATGGTGATGTGCTTTCATGGCCATTCTGTGGTGCATTTTGTTAGAGACATAGGGCTGGTTACAAGCATGTGCTAGTAAATCAGTTGCACAGGGCCCTCAATCCAAGGGGCCTCATTTTTGTCAGCTGTTTGTTGGAGTTTAAATATTATTGAACTGCTAAAGGTAGCATGGCTGGTCTGCTATATGGGTGGTGTGAGTATGCAGGATGTTGAGGTCATGTGTTAGATTCTCTATTGTGCTGTATTAGCTCCATGGCCTTTATCCTTTTCTTTGTCCTATTTGTTCTTTAGACTTTGCTCGATTGGTGAGTTTCGACTTTCTGGTTCTCTTACACAGAAGTTAACTACCCACAAGTTATTTAGACAAGGGCTATCTTATTTTCTTAGCGCAATGATAGAACTTGCTTTTGCCACAGTTTTTCTTAAGCAATTTTTTCAAATAAAATATATCTTGGTCTTAAAAGCCAGTCTGCTTTTCATATGTTAGAGATCAAATACAAAAAAATAGTTTTAAGATGACACTGGGATGGTATAAAAAACAAAAAAGTTTGAAGTTAAAAGGACTCTTGGGTACTTCATCTGTTAAAAAAAGGAAAACAGAACGTGATTGTATAATGAATATAATTTTTTAGATTGATAGTTGTACGTGGCTATCAAATCTTAGAGGCCTCATTTTCAATTTTTTAACACAAGGCCTTTGAAATCTTGAAGACGAACTTTAGAGAGTAATGCTTGAGTGCTCTCTAAAGATTTGTCTAATGTATTTAGTGTTCCTCTGGGTTAAGGAAGTATGTGCTTCTGAATGCGCACTGTTTAATGCTTGTCCAAAGCCATTGGATTGAGTTGTAATTAGCTGAGTACCTAGAACCTCTTGTCCTCTAATGCTGTACCTTACCTATTATGAATGCGTTTTCTTGATCTAAAAAAAGTTCAACGGGTTGACTCGTTGGCCTACACCATTTCTTTTGCTAATTTAACCCGTCATATTTATCAACAAAGAACAGACAACCACGGTGATTAATTTGTAATTTGAGCTTGGTACCTTAGTTTTCACTTCATGTTCTCTTTATTAATAGAAAATGATCCTGCACCTTGTAGCATCATAGCCGTCTTACTTGTTTCATTCTGATCAAATGTCAGGATGGAGAGACAGCGCCGTGAAGAAGAGGTGAAGAGTCGATCTTCCAGGAAAGCACTTGATGCAGAGCAATCTATGTTAAATAGGGTACGCTCTATTTCTCACTTTCATTTATCTCAAATCTCTAAATCTGATAATTTTTGATTGTGTAAAGGTTATTAGTGATTTATGATTGCTGATTGTAATTTGCCTTCATTAGGCTACAAGTCCTCAGACAGGTAGCCAACAGAGTGGTGGGAGCTTAAAATCAATGAAGGATAAATCTGGTCAGTCTGATAAAGATAAAGATAAAGATAAAGAGGGACAAGAGGGATCTGGTTTGAAGACAGCTGGACCTGAGGGAGAGATAACAGCAGGTTTGCTAAGACCGTTCTTATTAGAGAAACTTTTAGCGCATTTCCTTGTTTCTGATGCATTAAATGGGGTTTTCTTTGTTTTAGATTCAGAGTTTAGGAAATATATGTAGCTGTTTGGTAAAGTCCCAATAATAACCCTGATTTTTCAAGGAAACCTCAAGTGGGTAGCTTGGTAATGTCTCTGAGATGTATTACAGAGGTCCTGAGTTCAAGCCCCCTCAGGGCCACTGGAGCTTTTTAGAGATCATGAGTTCAAGCCCCTTAGGGTTGTTAACTTCAGGGCCCATCGGACTAGTGGGGCAAAGCCCGGATACCCATGTTATCTAAGAAAAGATTTATAAGAATACTAAACCTGTTATGTTTTGAGAAATCATATCATGGGTTTGTCTGCTTATATTGATTGCGATTTGTTCATGTCAAATGGAGCCGAAGCATTTACTCCTTCCATTCCAACTCTAGTTATAACCTTGGATTCAACTCTCAATATTAAGAATTTGAGACATAATGACCATGCCAATGAGTGAAAAATTAAACTCTAGAGGTATAGGTGGAAGTTCAGCAACAATTCATTCCCAAAGAGGAAACTGACAACTAGTTTGAGACAGGGTTCCAACACTCGGTCATGGTTACCATTGCAGACGGTTGGATAACCGGGAATTTCGTATCCGCCATGTCTGTGATACCAGCTATTTATTGGCTGCATTGCCATTTATTAGCTTTATTGGCTATATCGTCCTTATCTAATGCCCTTTTTTGTAACGGGGTTGTACTTATCGGCAAGCTCAAAAAATGATGCGGATCTGATGTTGCATGTATGGCTGGATTTCGAAACCATAGTAGACATAAGCTCTTATAAGGGTGGACAAATCCGTTGAGAGGGTGAGCAGCTGCTGCTGGATGGGTTAAGGAAATTTACTTTGTGCAAGAAGGTTGGGAGTGGGACTCTTATGCCTCTGCTCTACGTTGTAGTATGTAATTCTATTCAAGGGGCCTGGCACATGATCTTCTTTAAAACATTGTCCAGAAAGTAATAGTACGACTTCCTGAGTCTCTATGATCTTGTACGGGGTGATAGATGCTCACCTACCTCCGTTGAACCCACATGCNATTCTTCTAAGACTTTTGGTGTGAGGAACACAATTGTTTTGAACTCTTTTGGATTAAACTAAGCAGCTTAGTTATTAAATGAGGGACAGAATTGAGATCCGATTTCGTTATTGATTTAAATTTTTGGGCTCATAGGAGCCACATATGGCATATGGATAATATGCACTGGAAGAGGGGGGGGGGAATCGAACCTTTGATCACTGACCTACTGTGCACGAGACTTAAATCTCAATCGCTAGGAAAATACCTCATTGGCAATTGAGATCCTACTCTTAAAGTCTCTAGTCTATCCTAAGAGTCAAAATTTTCAAATGGGAGCTTGAAAATTTGAAGTTACGGGTCAATTTATGAGGATTTTGGACACTCAAGAGTTTTTATCTGGAAAATGAATGTTTCAATTTTTTTCCCCATTCTTTTTCCTTTTTGGTCTCCATTAGTTGTATTATTTCTTGTTTTAGTACTTCTTTCTTGTTATGTTAAGCAGATCATCGTGCCTTCAGGGTATCTTTTATCACTAAGTTAGTACACTGACATTCTTTATCGAAGACCAACTCACGTTTTGTCATAATGCTCAACCTGTAAGAACTTAGGCAGTTAATTTTATTCTCCCCGCATCTCAAGTCCCAAAAAGTAAAAAGAAAGATGGTTTGGAACCTGTCTTTCTGAAATATATATGGTACGTCTGGCCTATCTGCATCCCAGGTATATTGTTCACTTTGTTGTCTAATTTTGCAGGATTCTTATTGAAAAAGAGTGCAAAAACTAACAGTTGGAGTAGGCGCTGGTTCGTGTTGAACGAGAAAACTGGCAAGGTTGGTGAAGTATTATATATGGTTGTTTGTCGAGATGCCTATTTTGTCATTTGCTTACATAAGTCTGGTGATCATAGTAATGAGCAACCTTTATTTTTTGAAATAAAAACAGTATTGTTCTCAACGTTTGTCATAGCGCTATTTTAGCAATTAATGTATATTTTTTTTTTCTGTTTTTCACTGTCAAGTGGTAGGTTATATTTTATATGCCACATGCCTCTTTCCTGGTAAATAATTTACTATGAAGTTTCTGCAGATTATAGTTGGCTTAATAAGTTGATATGGTAAGATAAATATTCTCCTGAATGCTTTACCTGTTGACATTAATGCATTTACCCCCTTCCCCTCACCCTTCTCCAGGAAAATAAAACAAATACAAAAAAAAAAAAAAAAAAGAAGAAACAGGGACTCATGGTCTTGAATAGCTGATAATACGCTGACCCTCTCACATTTATTAGCCTGAATCTTTTAGCACAGAAAATTTATGTATTTTACAGCATAGTCTTTGTGAAGCCACAACTTGTTTCTGATAGAATCATATGTTCCACTACAAGCAAGCCTGGTATGGAATTTGTGGATCATAAAGGTGGCTTAATCGCAGAAGTTACAATCTAGTTTACCTTCCTCTCTTTGTTGATCCTGTTATCACTATGTTAGGTCATATGTCACAGCCTCACTAGTGGTAAGTTCTGTATGATAAAAAGTAATCCATTTGAATACTTCTAATGGGGCAAGTTTATGTGTTAATGTGCTGAGTCATGAGTGCACTTTGTTTCTGTTAATACTATGTTACAATC
>ONZA01007628.1:0-16887 GCA_900322205.1 Kewa caespitosa
TATATAAAAATAAAGTCATTTTATTTAGGAAAATAACATTGAAGTGTTATGTCCCTAAATTCATGACATAAAAAGAAAGAAAAAATGCAAATAAATAAAAAAGGATGTAAGTCAAAAGTGAAAGAAGATTATATTGAAATTATTCTTTTTTCTAATTTCATGACATATAAGAGAAAGTAAAACAAAATGAACCAATGAAAATAAGAAAAAATTTGAAAAGCCCTCACAAGACGATCATTGGGGTTCGGGACCCTTGGGAGCCTACCTTGGGTTGGGATTTTCTTGGTGCGTTCTAGCACGCGAAATTTTTGTAGTTTTTGGATGTGTTTTGCTTTTGGCAATGGATTGTTTTTGTGGTTTTGAAAGGTGTAAATGGTGAAGAAATGCAAGTATAATGCTTGTGAAGAGTTTCTGCTGTGTATTATGTCCCTTCTAGTTGCATTCTGCATGGGGTTTAAATAGGCAAGGATTCCCCATTTGCCGGTGTAGAAATTTAATGCACCATTGGCCAGCAAATATGGTTATATTCGCTAGGCCATAGAGCAGTATGAATATATTCGCTAGGCATAGAATGATTATGGGCATATTTGCTGGAAAATGAAACGAATGCATAGAAAAAATGGTTAGGACAACTCTACAGTCAGCGAATATGAGGAAAATTTGCCCTATTTCCCTACAAATATATGTATATTTGCTGAAGGCCAAGAAAATTTAGTGATAATCGCTGGGCTTTCAGTGATTATAATTCATATTCGATATCGTTTGATTTCTTCATACGTTGAACCGCAGTTTTCCTTGGCGCGCAAGGTTAAGGGAAGGTTATAGAAGTCTTTAGGGAGCTCTGAAATGATCATTTTGCCCTTGGACTTCATTTGTCTTCATATTTCATTGGTTTACATGTTAAAAAGATTGAGCAAGATTCCCTAAGCTAGTTATCGTCATCGGGTCTTAGGGATGACACTATTTTGGTGTCAACAGAAGCCCCCACTTTGACCGAGATACGGAGAGGTGAAGGTCAAAGTATTCATTCTTTCTTAAGTGTTGAATGCACTAGCTTACCGTGTAGGTAGCTAAAATTGTTCAATTCAAGGGTAAGTGCCCATTTTCCTTGGTAGGTGCAAGATATCCTTGTGCCAAGGCTTTGGTCTATCGGCTTTTAATGACGTCCTAGGTCTGAATTTTATTTAATTTATGGGAGGATTTTGTTGACTTCCCGAGGTCATAAAAGTTTTTTAGGAAGGATTTATTGACATCCTAAGGTTAGAAATGATTTGCGGAGGAGTTTATTGACTTCCTAGGGTCGAAAAAGATATCTGGAGGAGTTTATCGACATCTTGGGGTCGGAAAAGATATTTGTAGGAGTTGATCAACTTCATGCGGTTGGAAAAGATATTTGTGGGAGTTTATCGACTTCCTAGGGTCGAAAAATATATTTGAAGGAGCTTATCGACTTCTTGAGGTCGAAAAAGATATTTGCTTCGGAGTTCACCGACATCTTGAGGCCAGAAATAGTATTTGTTGGAGTTTATTGACATCCTGGGGTCGAAAGAATAATTTTAAGGGAGTTTATCAATAGCCTGGGATCGAAAATAATTTTTGTAGGAATTTATCACAATCATGAGAGAAAATTTGAGTATATATAGGGGCTTTTATTGACTACCTGAGTCAGAATGTTGAATTATGGGACATCATTGACTTCCCGAGTCAGAATGATGAATATATGGGATGTTATTAACTTCTCGAGTAGAATGAGTTTTGATTCTTTTATTGACTGATTGAGCCAACAATGAATTTTTGCAAATTTTATTGACGGTCTAGGTCAGAATATATTTTTTCTTCTTTGAGTGGGGAGTTTATTGACTTCCCTAAGTCAGAAATAATAGTAATGTGATTTTATTGACAACCTGAGGTCAGAAGATATTTTTTTTTTTTTTTTTTTGATGGGGAATTTATTGACTCCTCTAAGCCATAAATGTTTTTTTTTTTAATGGATGTGAAATTTGTTGACTTTCCTAGGTCAAAAATGGTTATTTTTTTTAAGTAGAAGACCTTATTGACTTCTTAAGGTCAGAAATAGCTTGTGGGAAAAGCTTACTGACTTCTTGAGGTCAAAAATTATTTTTGGAAAGAGTTTATTGACTTCTTGAGGTCAGATTTTTTGCTGGAAGAGTTTAATGACTTCTTAGGGTCAAGAAGGAGCTTAATGACATCCTAGGATCAAGGATAATTTTGTGAGGTAAGCTTTTGGCTATTTTTGAGGTTAAAAGGAAGTTTTAATGACATTTTGGATCAAAGGTTTCGAGAAGTTGAAGTGACGTTGTAGATTGAAAAAGGTATGTAGAAGTTAGGATGCAACTTCGAAACCCAAACATTTCGGATGATGTATTTTGAAGCTCAAAACTCGTATGAAGGGGGGGGGGGGTATATCAAGTCTCAAAATCCAAGGCCAAGAATAGGTGTTAGATATCCTCTTGGCATTTTTTTAAAACCATGTATTCGAGTGAGCAATGTTTCATTGCTATTTTTTTTAAGCATGACGTTTGTAACGTTGGCTCATGTCTAATCATTTTCTTTGATGTACGACATGTATACGGTAATGATGCCTTGATTCCATGTGTGTTCGTTTGATCATCTATGACATCTGTTAGGCAAGGTGCCTAGTATGCGTGTCATGGTGTGTCATGTGTCTTTTGAGCTTTGATGGCTCTTCTTCATTTTTTTGATCACACGATTTTTCATCATGGAAGAGAATGACGAACTTATATGAACTAAACTTGAAAAAATATTATGAATCAATAGGAAGAAATGCTTTTCGTTTTTTTATTTGTTGTGGGAGGTTATTCTATACTCACTTCGGGGATGCTAATTTTTGGTGGTCAATGATGCAACCATGTTTGGCTAGGATGCTTGAAGCGTGCCTCATTTTGCTTTGGTCTTTTGTGTAAGTCACCCTTCCATGAAATGCTCTAGTAGAGCGTCTTTCCATTATGTGTATCACCTTCTTGTGGGGAGATGATGATTTCCTTGATATGAGATGCTCATGAAGCGTAGTTATGAGGGTGTTCCTATGAAAAGAGCCCAAAGTATAGTTACCCTAAGGTTAAAGGCTTGAATGGACTTGGCTTGTCCTTGATGATGCATGGATGAAGCTAGTGTTTACTTTTGAGGTGGTGTGGCGAGGCTGGAGCTCAAGGTGTATGGTAATAGGTGAGCCTTGTGCTCACGGTGTAGGTGAGTGGGTAATGCTTCATAAAAAGGGTGCAAATGCCAAGTCCAAGTCTCTTGGATTTAAGAATTATCTAGGCTGCATTCCAGAAAACAAGGTTGATTGAAATTCGACGGGGTGCATCAATGGTCCTTTTGAGGAGGCTCTTTTATTCCTTCTTTTTTTATGTGATTTAGGTTGAACCTCGAGTATGAGAGGTTTCATACGTATCCGAGTGGGAATCAGGTCAATTGTAGTTCGAGAAAAATTGGAATCGCCCTAACTTTTGCCTAGATGCATTATCTTGGGTTATCGATCTAGCGGGCTTTCTGTGCAAGAAAAATAGCAAGTCTTGTTTGGATGGATAATTTGGTCATGCTTCAATCTTGAGTTATAAGGTGACTCGACAACTAGTTGGTATGATCGAGACCTTTTTGGTTCTTTATCTTGTTTGAATGTTTTTAATACAAAGAGAAAACAAAGAGTTCTTGTCTTAAACCTAGCCATGGACGTGGCAGTGGCCTATTTTTGTGTGGGCATCCTTGAGGTGAGGAGAAATGTGAAGGCTTTCCGCATGTCTAAATTCCCTCTCTTTTTGTGTCAGATTTAGTCGTGAGTCGCGTGGACGAGACAATGGCCTGTATTATGTAAATGTCCCTAAAATGAATTCTTAGAGGGTGTGTACCTTGCTTTTTAGTTTTTGTACTTTTGATTTCTTTTGAGGACACCCATGTATTTTGAGGATAGTGTCCTCTTTGAAGAGGTAAATTCAGCAACTAATATGAAGTTGAGTCTGTATGTGCAAAACATTCTCCTTGTCTCTCTCTTTACCTGTGCCTTCAAGAAATGTAGGTCATCACCACGATCAAAATATCAGCGCCTTCTGGTCCATAAATAATTTTTGTAAAGAATTTTTTGCTTTTACAAAAGTGTCTTTTTTAGGTAAAAGAAGAAATAGAAAAGAGAAAACTCATTCCCAAATTAACACTAGGTGGTCTATGTAGTTAGATATATGGACAAGTTCAAGCTACCTTCCAAGTCTCTTTGGATGAAATGGTGCATTACGCGAAACACCCAGGTGCCCTTCTGGGTGACCTACGTATCCGAATGGGAATCTGGCCAAACGTAGTTCAAGTAAATTTTTTTTTTCTTCTGGCTAACATCCTCATAGATGAGGTGTGGGAGTTTGTGTTCTTTATTTCCATCATCCTAGTAGTTTTAGGTGAAGAGTACATGGGATATACCTAGAGAAGTGTAATCAAGTTACATTGACTTTGTCAACTTGTCCCGTGTTTCTTGTGCTTTCAACCTCAACGTCGAGTAATTCATCTTCTATTGATAATCCAGCCTCCATAAGTTGATTGAAAATTCTAATGGGCTGGAAGATCATGTGTTTTTTAAATTTAGATCTTAGGTTGTGTATGACCGTACGCACTTGGACTTTTTCGGAAGGTTGGTTGACCATGTGGGCCGCCCTTTCCTTCTATCGATAGACAAAGGTCACGAACTTCCCTCCCGTCAGTTTTTTAATAGCCTCTAGCTCCCTCATGGTGATGAGAAGTTCAGTGTTGTAAAAATATTTAGCCGGAAAATCCCGGCTAATGTCTTCCCAAGTATTGACTCTTTCAGTAACAAATCCATAGAACCAGCTTGAGGCGGGTCCATCTGGGGACATGGGGAAAATGTGAGGCAACAACTCCTTGCTTATACCCTTAAGAGTAAGGGTAGTGGCAAATGCCCTTATGTGAGTTCTAGGATTGTCTGTGCTCTTAAATTTAGGAGGTCGGTAAGGACAGTCTTGTCGGGTAAAGTGCCCATAAGATTAGGAGTGATTACCTCGACATCGTGGTACTCATTGAACAATTTGTTATTTTTGAGGACCAATTCAAGTTTTTCAATGTCATTTTTGACTTTAGGAACGATCGCACTTTTGAGTTCGAGTTGGGCCACTCTTTCGGTAACGTTAGTGATCATTTGGACAAGGTCTTGTAGGGTACTTAGGTTGGCCATTTTTCTGTTTAGGTTTACACAGGAAGATGGTAATTGTAGTAGAGGCGGTGATGGCTTTCGAATGAGTTTATTTCCCTCGCCGCCGCGTATCCAACGGATTAGATCCTCCGTAAAATTAAGTTGGAAATTAGAAAAATTGAAGAAATAAAATGGAAAACTTAAAAATAGTTAACGGAGAAAAAGTTTTCTCTTTTTGTAAGGCAGCTTTGTTACATGGATTACTTGAATTAGACAATTATATTGAGCAACGTTTGTAAGAAGCATCCATGTATCAAATGCCTTACACTTTAAGAATGTTATATGCAACATTAATAGCATCTTGCAATCATAATAACCCTAAGCTTCTATGAGAAAAGTTTGAACATCTACTGTTAGAAGAATTTGAAAATGCACACAATTTAACAAAAGAAAGTGTTTTGTTGGTTTTGGCCTGGGCTCCTTTCCAAGCCCATTGGCTCGTTCCCTGCCCCATTGTCACTATCCTGGTTTCGGGTTGAGCCCCTCCTCTTTGGCCCAACCTTTCCCGTAGGAGTGTACCTCTAAGCATGTCCGAATGACATGGACTGAACCTTGGATCCCTAGACTTCCCGAGGGGCTTCGGCTGTTGACCTTTGTCCCCCTCTAGGGGCAGGACGAGAGGTTCTCCCGAAGGGAAGGCCGAGAAGACCCTTTCCCCCTTCCGACGAGAGGCCTGCTGGAGAAAGAGACGAAGGGTTTCACTGTCGATGGGCACCTTCGGCGCTGGTTGACGACCATCCTTGACGGAGCGGTACTTTTGGAAGATTCCAGAAGACACGGAAGAGGACACGTGTCCCTCACATGCCTGGATCTGTCTAGTGGGCCCTTTGCCCATTTCCTTCCTAAGCCCAGGGAAGGGATGTCCACGTGGCGCCTCCCAGTGGAAAGGCCACAACCCTAAACATCCTTTGGGAAATTCCAATAAATAAGAGGCAAGCACATCATTCAAGTTAAGAAGAAGAACTCAGTTGCAAAACTAGTTTCGGTTGAGATTACGCACTTTCTCTCTCTAGAGTATTCAAGTCTCTCTCATTTCTCAAGGAAGATTTGAGAATCCTAAAGAGTATTCAATTTGCCCCTTCGGGCGAATCAATTATTCTTGAAATCTCCTTACTACCATGATCGTCGGAGAACCGTTCCTCGGACCACGGTGTGGGCAGTTCATGTGCATTCTTTGTACAGGTACCCCTCTTCCAACGAAGTGAGTCATCCTTCTCCTCATCCCAAGTAGTCGAAGCTTTAAACCCTTTGAGTGATCGAGGGTCCACTCCTTGTACCCAAAATCACCCGAAACATTTGGCGCCATCTGTGAGGAGTAGCTAGCCAAGGTTGCATGAGATTGAGGAACGAAGAACACATACAAACAAGGAAGACGAGTTCGATGTTGAACCATGAAGAAGACCAGTCGGCCTCGTTCGCAGGAGGACGAGGCACAACCCAGCCCTCTATCATGAGGGAGGAGATGGTGGCCCTTCAGGCCAACATCCTGGGGGACATGCATAAGATGTGCATGACCCTCCAAGAAAACATCCTCCAGTATGTCGGAGCGATGAAGCACCAAGACGGAGGTGTCACAAAGAAGACGAATTAGCGCTCGAAGAGCAAACACGACTCGGAGTCGAGCACCACCAAGGTGCTGAAGACGCCCCTTCAGCCTGAGCAGTTCCAACTCCTCCTCGGGGAAGTCCAGGAGGAAGCCGAAAGCCTCTGGACAAAGTGAGAGCGTGAGGAGGCATGGAAGGCCTAGAGGAAGCATAGAAGACCTCTGACCTTCCATCGAAGCGATGAAGAAGATGAGGAGAGCACCCGAGGGGGATTAGAGAGCCCTAAAAAAGAAGACGTCAGGGAGATCATCTGGCGGAGACAAGCCAAAAAACTACGAGGGTAGAGGGGTCACGTCCTAACCCACTTAGGGCCGAATGACTATGACAACTTCACGAAGAGCTTCAGGGGAATAGAGATAAGCCCGGACCTTACCATGAAGGTCCCTTTTAGCCAAGAGATCATGGCTTATCCCTTAAACCTAAACTCTCGGATCGGAGAGATGAGGAAGTGTAGCGGAACAACCTCGCCCCGGGGGCACCTAATGGCCTACAAGGTAGCAGTGATGACGCAAGAGCGGAACGATGCCACTTACTGCCGACACTTCATCGAAACCCTAGAAAGTAGGGCAGTTAAGTGGCTAGACAGTCTGCCTCGTCACAACATTCATAGCTTCGACGAGCTCTGTTGCGTCTTCACCGAGAACTTCATGACTTGTGAGAAGACTAAGAAATGCACGAAAGTCCTCTTCAACATCTATCAAGGAAAGAAGAAACCAATGAAGGATTACAACAAACGCTTCAATGACGAGTACCTAGAGATCACCGATCTCGATCAAACAATAGCATGCACGGCTTACGTCAAAGGTATTGTCAAAGGAAGTGAGATATTGAAGGACTTTGAACACATTAAGCTGAAGAGGGAAAAGCTCACCCTACCCTTCGTCCGAGCCTATTCGTCCAAGCTATTCACGGATTATGAAAGGTCCGGACGAGACGTAGTGAATGGAGGGCATAGACGAGAGTAGTATGATGACAAGCTGAAACCATCAAGGAACGAAAGAAGAAAGGCTGAAACACTGACAGTCGAGAAGCCCCAGTTCAAGAAGAAAGCTCCGGGAAGAGGGGGAGGTCGAAGAGGGTTCAAAGGGCAAGGGAAGCTTGGAAGAAAATGCCGGAGAGCCTCGCAGTGAACCGAATCTTGAATTGTAATCAAGAAGCTGTCTTGGCAAAAATTGACCCCAAATTGCTACCCGACCCAACCCTGATGAGGGAAGGCGCAGAGAAGAGTTACTTATTTTTCCAATACCACAAAGAGCAAAAGCACAGTACGAGGTACTGCCGAGAATTAGGTTTACACCTTGAGAAATTGGTGAGGGAAAACTTAATTCCTTTCTGAAAGACAAGGGTACAACCACCGTCCCGCCAGGCCAGGGGGAAGCAGCTGCGCCTGCGACCTAAGGATCCTCTTCAGACTCCTATGAAGTGGAAGTCATCTCGGGTGACCTGGCAAGAGGTGGTCTTACAAACAAGGCAAGAAGAGTTCACCTCAGATACCTCGATCAAATTATGCTAATTGAGGAAGTTCCCAAGTTCGGGAAATCGATCACTTTTGATGAATCGGACATGAGACCCCTCAAGTTCCCTCACGACTACCCCCTCGTTGTCAAGGTGAAAGTTGCCAACACATTGGTGGAAAGATTCCTAATAGATACGGGAAGCTCCATTGACGTGATCACAGCTAGTTGCCTTATGGACCTCGCCTACACCTCGAACAAAGTGATACCCAGCACTTACCCGGAAGTAGGCTTCGGTGGGAACAAAGTCCTACCAACGGGAAGTATCCAACTCCCAGTAAGGACAGGACTGAAGAACAAAGCCAGGCGTGTCGTCTTGGAGTTCCTTGTCGTCAATGTCCGACTCCCGTACAACGTCCACCTTGGGAAACCGACATTGAATGAAATCAATGCAACCCCCAAAATGATGTTACTCACGTTGAAATTCCACAAGGACGACGGGGAAGTAGGGAATATCCTTGGCAAAAAGCAGTCCGGACATGCTACGTCCAGTGCCTGAACAGCAAGAACATCGTTCTAGAGAAAACGCTGCCACCCGCCGACACCAACGCCTTGGCCCCAGCCGAGAACGGCTCGAGGAAGAGGAAGTAAGAAATTCCTACAGAAAGAGTCATTGTGAAGATAGAGGATGTTACCCCCACGAAGGAGAAGAGGAAGGAAGTATTATGCCTCATGGTAGACATCGTCTCACCAGAGGTCGCCGACGCGAGGATTGAGGAAAGAGAAAGAGCCACCCCTTCGGGTGGCAAGGTGGAGGTCATCTTGGAGCCCTCTCGTCTAGAACGAGTCACATACCTCGGTGACGAGCTGGACGAGACCACCAAGGAGGAACTGATGAAGCTCCTCCGTGAGTACTTCGAACCGGACGAAATTCCCGGCATCGATAGATCTCTCATGGAACACAAACTTGGAATAAACCCCAAGCTTATGCCTATTAAGCAAAATAAGAGACACCTGGGCAAAGAGCGAGGCCGAGCCACGTCGGCCAAGGTGAAGAAGCTTCTTGAAGCCGACTTCATAAGAGAATGTCGATACCCAAATGGCTCTCCAATGTCATGATGGTGAAGAAGGCGACCGGGAGCTGGAGAATGTGTGTCGATTATAGTAATTTGAACAAGGTCTGCCAGAAGGACCCCTTCCTGCCCCCGAGGATAGAGAAGCTTGTCGACTCCACCACGGGGCATGAACTCTTTAGTTTCATGGATGCCTTCTCCGGATACCATCAAGTCTTCATGAAAAGGAAGGACCAGAGCCCAACAACCTTCATCACCGACGATAGAGTCTTTCGCTACACCATGATGCCTTTCGGCCTGAAGAACGCCGATGCGACCTTCCAGAGGCTTGTCCAAAAGGTCTTCGAAGGGAAAATTAGTAGAAACCTCAAAGCCTATGTGGACGACCTCATCACCAAAAGCGTGAAGTCTTCTGGCCACGTAGAAGACCTGAGAGAAATGTTCGAAACTCTAAGGAGACACAAAATGAAGCTCAACCCGAAGAAGTGTGTTTTCGGGGTTAAGGGAGGGAAATTCTTGGGTTTCATGGTAAGCGATAGAGGCATCGACGCAAACCCGGAGAAGGTGAAGGCCGTAATTGACATGAAGCCACCCAAATGTGTCAAAGACGTTCAAAAGCTGACAGAATGCATCGCGGCCCTCAACCGCTTCATCTCCAAGTCTGCCGACAAGTGCGCGCACTTCTTCTTGGCACTTAGGAAAGGGACGAAGTTCGAATGGAATGATGAAGCACAAGAAGACTTGGAGAAGCTGAAGCTGTACTTGGGCTCCTTGCCCAAAATAGCTTCGCCAAAGTCGTAGGAAAGACTCTTCCTCTACCTCGTCGTCTCCAAGAAGGCTGTCGCCTAAGTCCTTGTCAGGGAGGAAGAGAGGAAACAAGAGCCCGTCTACTTCACCAGTCATGCTTTGTGTGGTTTCCGCTACTCCACACAAGAGAAGTTCGCCCTCAGAGTTCTCATCAGCTCCCGGAAGCTTATACCCTACTTCTAGAGCCATCTTGTACCTATCTTAACAAATCAACCCCTAAAGAAGATACTGGGCAAGCTGGACTCATCGGGAAGGGCACAGATGTGGGCTCACAAGCTTACCAACTATGATATTTTCTACGAGCCCAAGAGGGCGATAAAGAGCCAAGCCCTCGCAGACTTCTTAGCCAAGCTGACGCCTTAGGAGAAGACGCCAAGTTATTGGACCGAGTCCTGGTTGATGAGTGTGGACGGCTCATTGTGCGAGAGCAGAAGTGGGGCGGGCATCGTCATCACTTCGGCAGAGGGAGATGTCTTCGAGTATGCAATAAGATTTGGGTTCCAAGCATCCAACAACGAGGGTGAGTATGAAGCCCTCATCACCGGGATGAAGATGGCCCAATCCGCTGGAGCAAAGAAACTCAAGGTGACGATGGACTTGCAGCTCATCATCTCACAGATCTCCGCAGACGACAAGGCCAAGGGAGAAGGAATGAAGGTTTAACTTGGAAAAGTCCGAGAGATGATCAAGCATTTCAAAGAAGTGATAGTAGAACACATTCCGAGATTGGAGAACCACCACGCCAACGCGATGGCACGGCTAGCCAGCTCGTCAGCCGAAGGAGTCTCCCGGAACATCTTTTGGGAAGGGAAAGAGAAGAGGAGTATTGAACCAGACGTCGAAGTCTTCTTTCTCAACCATAGAGACGAATGGATGGAGCCACTGATGGCATGGCTAGGGGAAGGACAACTCCCCGACGGTGAGAAGGAAGCCAAGAAAATTCAAACAAGAGCTAAATGGTTCGAACTTAGAGATGGTACACTGTACAAGAAGGGCGTAAGCCACCCACTGCTGAAATGTGTCTCAAAAACGCAAGGGAAGGAAATCATCCGAGAAGCCCACGTTAGCATCTGTGGTGCTCATCAAGGAGGGAGAGCCATGGCCCACAAAATCCTAAGGCTAGGCTTCTACTGGCCCACTCTGAAGAGTGACGCGGCCGAGATGATCAAGAGTTGCGAAAAATGCCAAGTCTTCACGCCGGTCCCGAAACTACCCTCCACCGAGTTGACACCGATCCTATCTCCAATGCCCTTTCACCTATGGGGCATGGACATAGTAGGCCCCTTCCCCCAGGCACCAGGATAGCTGAAATACGCCATCATTGTCATCAACTACTTCACCAAGTGAATCGAAGCAAGGGTTGTTAAGAACATAACCGTAGCTGATGTGAAGAAGTTTATCCTGGAGAACATCCTCACACATTTCGGCACCCCCCGAAGCATCATCTTTGACAATGGCCGACAGTTGGACACGACAAAACTCACCGAATGGTTGGAAGAGCACAGGGTGAAGGCAAATTTCACGGATGTGGCAAGGCCCGTGATGAATGGTCAGGTGGAATCGAGCAACAAAATCATGGTGAATGGCATGAAGAAGAAACTTGACAAAGCCAAGGGGCTATGGGCCAACATGCTAACGAAAGTCCTATGGGCGTCGAGAATGACTGAAAAGGCCATCACAGGAGAAACACCTTTCAACCTTGTCTACAAGTCCGAAGTAGTACTTCTAGTGGAGCTGGCCAACAAGAGTCCGAGGGTCGAACAATTTGACTCCGAGACGAATGATGAAAGTAGGAAGCATGACCTCAACCTCCTCCCATATGTACGAGGAAACTCACTATTGAGGGCCAAATCTACAAGCAAAGGATGACGAGAGCCTTCAACCGGAGAGTGAAAGCGAGAAAACTCAATGTAGGGGACCTTCTCTTGAGAACCATGGAATCCGTGGGAAGGCAAAATGAAGAAGGAAAGATGACACCCAGCTGGGAGGGACCCTATAAGGTTACAGAAGTCATTAATTGAAAGACTTACTGATTGGAAACCCTGGATGGAAGGAAGATAGGAAGGCCCTGGAACATCAACAATCTTCGAAAGTTTTTGGCATAGGATGCGGTCTCATCACGGAGACTTGTTAGGGTAGGCACCCTTCAATAGCCTCTTTTGATTATAGATGACGAGGTAGACTCCCCCAAGAAGCCGCTTATCCATTTTTCAAGGTCGTTGGCCGAGAGAGGTAGGCTCCCCCAAACAGCCTTTATCAATTTTGTGAGGCCTCTGGCCATCAGGGGTCGGCTCCCACAAGAAGCCAAGAATGGATTTGCTTTCGGCTCTTACGCCTTTTCGTCTATGTATTGCCTTGCAAAATTTCTCTTTTGAAAACTTCGATAGACGAAGCCCCACTGGGGTAAAATGAACTTCGTCTACGACACGGATAGACGAAGCCCCACCACGGGGGCAAATGAACCTAAGTTGACATCACGGTTAGACGAAGCCCCATCAGGGGGGAAAAATAAAGTTTAGGTCTACGTCACGGTTAGACAAATCCCCATCACGGGGGCAAAAATGAACTCAAGTTTACATCACGGTTAGACGAAGCCCCATCACAGGAGCAAAATAAAGTTCAACTCTACGTCACAGTTAGACAACGTCCCATCACGGGGGCAAAATGAACTTAAGTCTACATCACGGCTAGACGAAGCCCCATTACGGGGGCAAAATGAACTGTCTACGTCACGAATAGACGACGCCCCATCACGGGGGAAAAATGAACCTAAATCTAACATCATGGTTACACGAAGCCCCATCACTAGACGAAACCCCACCCTAGGGGCAAGAAACAAAGACCATTATTCAAACCCACGAGACGCAAAAGTGGGCGAAAGGCAAATGCAGAAATAATACGCACAAGAAAATAAAGATGTAGAGCCGAGACCCCGTCCTAGGGGGAAGATCATCAAACTCTCATACATTTCATTAAAGTCTTTTACAAAGATTTCAACATACAAGAACAAAGTACAAAGGCAAAATCTAAGTGCTGAAAGAAAGATAATACGTCAATTTCTTCCATCAGGGGAGAACCCCCCCACCCCCCATGGTCTGATAGGGGCACACAGCCGACGAGGTCGGAGAGAGCCAAAGAGGTAGCGAGGAGAACCAAGGGTGGTGTAGCAGACGTCAAGGGCGAATCATATTACACCAAGTTCTTCCCACCACGGAAGAACGCACCCCGAACACCAACTCTACCACCGCGACCCAGCGTCTCTCCCTAGCCCGAAGCTTCATTGAAACTACTTCCCAGGTGGAAGAGGTACAATACCCGGAAGCAGCTGCGGCATCTGACATCCAAAAAAGAGAGTGTCGAGAGGCAACGAAGCAAAGTCAAACTCATCCTTTGGCACGTGAATGGAAAATGGATGAAAGTCCATCACCAACCCATTCAGGAATTCGAAGGCCGAAGAACAGCTACTCTGCAAAAAGCCCCTCTCGGACAGCCGAAGGGATGGCGAGAGAGTTGAAAAGGATTAATGGACAACCACCGTCACCTCCCTCCATCTCCTCATAAGTCAAGTATGTTAATCATCGGAAAGTAATGAGATAAGAAAATCGACCCCATAGAGGCCACGATCGTCTAAAAGCATTAAACATGGATCGAACGTGGGGACGAGACCACCAGGGTCGTCATAGCAACGGACGAAGCCCATCTCACCTTGAGAGAAATGGGAGAAATAAACGAAAAAGGAAGAAAAATGAGGAAGAAAAGGCCTATTCTTTACTCAAAAAGGAAAATGAGGGAATAAAGGGAATGGTGCAAGTAGAAAGTGACCCAAGGGCTTCCCTCTTATAGGCAAAGTCAAGCACGGTCATGGCTCAGATTATTTGAAGAAAACAGGGGATTCGCCACACATGGCATAACGTTCCCGAAGAAGATAATAAAGGCAACCCGGAGTGTTTCACAAGGAGATAACGCCTCGATCCGCTAGCCTCGTCAAAAAGCACCCAAAAAATTCTAAGTGTTGGAGAAAAAGATATCTCCCTCAGCGCCACTATGAGTGCACAACACAAGACGAAGGCCCAACCCTCATCTTTTTTCCCTTCGTCGTCAACACCCTGCCTTGCTCGAGTGGGGGCAAGGGGACAAAGGACAACTACATTGGGTAAAAGACGATTACCCCTCGTATTCTATTCCGTCAAGATTCCCCGGCTTTCATCACATCCAATAGAGATCACTCCACCAAGGGCGGGATAAACAGAAGAACGAAGCATTACACAACGACGATGGAAGATTTCCATTGCAAAAATAAGCTTTTTCAAGATTCATTACAAAAAAGTAAAAAGAATACAACTCTTCTCAAGATGAAGCGGAGAGGGGGGAGGAAACGTCGGCCACATCATCTTCGACGGCGTCATGACCCTGGGAAAGAGAGACCCCCTCGGCAACATCCTCCAGGGGAGATAGGTCCTCACCGACCCCTTGAACCTCGTCCTCCTAACTGAAAGTACCCTCGGCATTAGGCCCAAGGTGATCCCTGATCGCATCCAGGAAGTCGGTGTTGAAGCCCGAGAGGTCAGCAAGCGAGGTCTTCCAATAGTGATCCCGAGGGTTCCACCCCAGCTCCTCAGCATAGGCTTCCTCAGTCGTTGACGTATCCTCGCCCGCCTGGGACAAGAGCATCATGACCCGTCTCCCCAACAAGCTCGAGTAGCCCTCCTCAGAGTTGAAGATGGCCATGAAGGGCTCCCTGAGGCTTTCTAGGAATGCCCTCTTGGAGGCTACCATCTCGTCTTCTAAGGACTTATAAGCTGCTTTCTCCGCCTCTATCTCAGACTTCTTCTTGCCAAGCTCAGCTTCAGGAGCCACGACCTTCTTCTTCTCTTCAGCCATCTCGGCTTCAACAGCAACAAGCTTCGTGTCGGCCTCGACCTTCTCCTTCTTGTGAGAGCTGCAACGTTGAGACATCTGGTCCCTCTCCTTCTTGGCTTTCTTCTTGGCCTCCTCAGCCTTCTCCTTAGACGATACAGCTTCGTCTCTCTCCCTCTCAACATTTTGGGGCAGTAATGAGAGAGGAGCACTGCCTACACAAAGAGAAAGCAAGTTAGCCCGAAAATCATAGAGACCCATGAAGCAAAAAATAAGAGATGTACCTCTACAGCCAAACAACGGGCCATAGTCTTGGTAGCGCCCAGATGATCCTCCAAGTACCTCTCGTCCTCCTTAGTTACAACCCTCTCCAAGAACGAGGCGGCCACCTTCTTCTCCTCTTCCGAAGTACACGAGAGCAACTAGGGGAGAAGGCTCCTCGGTGAGAGGCTCCCCCTCGACTGGACCCCTACGGGAGGCGAAAGGGGAGGCAGAGGAGCGACGAGAGGCTTCTTCCCCTTATCCTTCACGGACTCGGATGGGGGGTTCGGTGCAGCGAGCCCTATGAAAATCGACGTCAGAACGTCCCTCTCGGGACTCTAGTCTGAAAGGACCTCTACCACATTTTTTAGCTCCTTCCTAATTCCCGCCCTCTTCGGAGGTTTAGGCACCGAAGAGCTCGTCGTCATAGGAGAAGACGAAGAGTCAGCCATGTCCCTCTTGTGCTTTGTCTCGGCACCCTTCTTTTGGGCGTCAGCCCTCTGCAAGGACGTAAGACGAGGGGTTAGAGACAGCATAAAATCAATAAGATGACATTAGACACGAAACTCACCGCCTTCGCTTCGGCTAGGATGAGCTGGTTCTCGGCAACAATCCTGGCCCAAAAGTCATCCTGCAATGAGGCCCCTGTCTTGTCCGGACCCGCCATGTTGGACATCAGCGAATCACGAGCTATTTTTGTTGATGGAAAACAATAAAGGTTAGCAAACATTGACAAAGGGACGAGTCATATCAGAATGGAAACAAAGGTAAATACCCCGGTCCATGGAATTACTGATCCCATGGTACACCAGAAACTCCTCCTCCTCGAACCACTTCCTCTCGGATATCCACCAAAGAGGTAACTTCACCTAGATCTTCATGCCCTTCTTAACCTTCACCTCGTAGTCAAAGAGCTTCATGGCAGCCCTATCTTCTACCAAAGGTTATTCACCTAGGAATACCGTCCGAGAAACCATCCTTGTGGGCTCCGATATAATAGTACTTGGAGACCCAATCCTCGTTCTTGGATGGAATCATGGGGCCGAAGACGTACTCGTGTCTTAGCTCAAAATAAAAAAGGGATTTCACCCTTTGGTACGGCCTGGGGCCGTTGGTCACGAGAGACGAAAGACCGATAGTGGGTTTTATTTTATGAACATTGCAAAAAATGATGAAAGAAATGATATGTTCCGAAGTATTGGGGAGAAGCTGCGCTAGGACGACACCGAGGACCCTCAGCAGAGAGAGGGCGAAGGGGTGAAGGGGTAGTCGGAAACCGAATTTACCCAAAAGTTTGTGGAAGGCAAGCATACCTTCAGGAGCGTCAACCATCGACCCCCCTTTCGGCGCCAATAAGAAGGACCTTTTGGGGCCCCCGACCCAAGACTAAAAAAAATCGTACTCCTCGTCGGATACCACCCAACTACTGGGTGTGGCTCGGATCTGTATTCGAGGTTGCTTTTGCCTCCTTCATTCTCTTCGACTTCCTCCTCCTCACGGCTCCCGCCATACCCGGAAGGATGGTGTACTAGGGGAAGCTGTAACAGTCCAGCCAACTACCTCCATAACACAACCCAATAAGATGGGAAGTCCCCCCA
>ONZA01007631.1:3286-17992 GCA_900322205.1 Kewa caespitosa
GAAAAAAGCAGAAAGCTGATGTGGAGGAGAGAGAAAACTGATTGGCCAAGTTTATGGTGGCCACCATTGTGCTTGCTCTAGAAACACACAATTGGAAACAAAAGAAAGGAAAAAGTAAAAGCTGTCAGCGTGGGCCCCCCAAAAACTCAGTTGTTTTCTTCCTCAGTCTTCAGTGCAACCCACGCGCCCCATACCCTTTCATTTCCCCGCGAGTTTGCCCCACTGTCCCCCTTCCCTTCCCCTTCCCTTTTCTCCCCTTCCCTTTCTCCCTCTAGGTCCAACTTTGGACCCTCTCTCTCCTCGACCCTCTCCACGACCCATCCACGACCCGCCTTCGACCTCCACGACCCACCCTCGACCCGTTGAAGACCCCCCACTGGAGTTGCTCTTATTGAGCAGCTAGCTATTCGAGATCAACTTCGCCTGAGCTCGACTAAAACTCAACTCGATTGAAGTGTAGCTTCACTCGAATTCTTACCAAGCCGAGCTTAGTTAAAGCCTTGTTCTTTTGGAGTGAAATGAATTGAATAAAACTGAACTGAATTGACTTTTTTCAATTAATATTTGACCCACTTAAATTTATCGGAACCTCCCAATTTTGAACTTCAATGAAAGTACATGTCAAGAGCTTTCTAATGATATTTATCAGAATTATATTTCAGAGTTGATAACTACTTAACGTTTAAGTGTGGAGCTGAACTGAAATGGACTTAACTGAACTAAATTGAAAATAAGTCCAAAAGAACAGGGCCTCAGCGGAACTTGACTCAAAAAATTGTGAGCTACTCGATTACTTAAGAAATATGCGTCATGTTTTTGTTATTTTATGTAGTTTCATCAACATTACAAATTTTAAGTTATAGAAAGTTAAAAAAAAAATGATATGATTGTACTTTCAATTATCACGTGAAATTACCACATTTAAATACTAAATAAAAAAACTTAAGTCGTTATTTTTTTTGATATACTTGATACAAGCTCAAATCCAACTCGAGTTCAAAACTTGATAAAATAGAAAACGCTTAGAGTCAAACAACCAAATTGTGAGCTAACTTAAACTCGACTCGCCTCCAACTCGCTTAATAATAAACAAGAACGAGTCGAACAAGGTGATATTCGAGCTCAGCTCACTTGATAAACACCCTTATGTTCAACTAGTATAAGTGGTTGTTGATGAGTGAAATGTTGTACACATGGTGTTAATGACACAACGTAACTCGTGAGTTATTCGAGATTGACTCGGTTAAAATTTGATCGAAGCTTGATTCGAGCAAGTCTGATTCGAACTCGAGCTTGACTCTACTCCCAAATGAAACGTTTTGAGTTGGGATCGAACTCGACACGAAAAGCTTGTGAGCTATTCAATTTTTTGTTCATTCGAATATATATTTTGTAAATAATCAGGGGCGGATCTAGCATAGAAGGGTCGGGGTCACCCGCCCCCAATGAGATTTTTGGCATAATTTAAAGAAAAATATATTCATGGGTCCAATATATACCCCTTGAGGCTTATTTTTAGTATATAATGAGCCTAAAAAAAAAAAAGCAAAAATGAGATTAAAATCGAGGGTTTAAAAAATGTTCTTTTTTTTTTAGTTATTGTTTCGGGAATTTTTGGAGTGAGCCCTCGAGACGTCAAATGGCGGTCTTGCAAGAGGTGAGAAGCTTTACTTGATGTGAGGTTGACTTCACTCAGTGATGCCTGCAAAATGAGCACACGTGAACTGCCCCCAGCGTGATCCGGGGAACGGTTCTCCAATGCTTAAGTCAGTATAAGTACGAGGTGACGGGCAGGAGTAAGAGTGCAAGGAATACTGTTTGCTATGACGTGAGCAAACCAGTCTTTCAGAGAATAATCAATGTGTACCTTTCCAAGAAGGACAAGGATCCTATTTATAGACTTCTTGGGGAATGTGTAGCCAATTAGAACCTGCCACATTTGCCCTAATTGGGCAAATGGGCCTTCAGACAGTATGAACTGCCAGTTGTCCTGTTGACCAAGGAAGATCATCAGCGACCTGATCGTTACCCACGAAGCATGTATCGCGAGGTGAGGGGTCCACATGGTGACGCGATTCACCACTAATGAAACAATCGCGAGGTCGCACCATTCGAGGTGGTCACCTCGGTGGATATTTTAGGCGTAACATTTGGCCCCCAAGTGGGTCATGACGTCGCATGGTCATGAGCGACTTGGAGTTTCTGCGATCAGATCCCGATGCACGGTTCGAATCCCTATGTACGTTAGGGTGACATGGCGCTTCAATCATCATGACACGTGTCGTAATATTTGCAGAGAGGTGAACAGTTACCCCTTGCTTTATAAGTGCGGTCCCTGTTCACGTCATTTTCACTCATTTGTGAAAATTTTCTAGAGTGAGAGAGAGCAATTCTAGAGAGAGAGGCTCTGCAGAGTTTAGTTTGTCACACCGCAAATCCATCAGTCCGCGTTTTTCTCTCAGTTCTCATCTTCTGTTGTTGTATCAGTTGGTATTCTTTCTTCTTTATTCTTTGTGCATTATGTTCCCACGTAGTTTTAATTTTTCGGGCCCCTCTTAGAAGCGGAGTGGGCTCGCTAGTAATGTGCCTGAGTTGAGTCCTGGCGCGACTGCTCTTTTAGCGTCGCTGCGAAGGGACTCCGCCTCGCGGGGTGAGGTCCATGAGGATACCAATAAGAATAGGGACGACTTTAGGGCCAAGTTAGACGACTTAGAGAATAAAGCCAAACCAGACCCCATAAAATGTATTCCGTTGCAAGCTATAGACCCTCAGGGCCGGGTATTGCATGATCTGGCATTTAGGTCAAATAAGACACGCCCCTATGGTCTTAGCGGGGTGACCTCACCACCCGGTAAGACTGAGGATGCGACTTCAAAAGCTTCAGACCCTTGCGAGGTGGCTTCCCCACCTCATACTGGAAACAAGGCCACTCCGCCGTTCTCGGCGGCTTCGGCTCCAGCACGGTGGACGATAAGGAGGAAGACGGTCACTCGCTTTAAGTGAACCTGACGACCCATGAATCATGATGAGCCTTCCTTGCGTTCCGAGAGCGATGACACTAGGGTCGAGGCACTTCATAGCACCCCCGACCCCATATTCATATTGTTCTCTCTTGGTAAGTATTTCATTCTCTTTTTTATTTTTCCTTTCAAATTCAATCCCCAGCAATGGTATCTCCCATGGACGAGGTCAGATCTTAAGAACTGGAATCTGCCACGACGTCGGGCTCTGTCCATTCCGTTCACGATTTTGATGAGCTTTAGTCAAAGACGGCTCAGGGTGAGGCCGCTCCTCCTGGTGACGTTAAGGACGACTTCGACGCGGACCTTTATGAAGAGGAAGTAGTAACGGTGGCTGCCCAAGCCGCGGAGGCCGGCATTCTTAGCACTTCAGGAGGCTGGTGGAGGCGTCCTCTTCGGGTTGAGATAGTGGCGTCGTGGAAGAGGAAGATGAGTCAGAGTTAGAGGAGGAAGACGACAAGGGAGCGAATGAGGACAAGAAATATGAGGCGAGTGAACTGCGATCTCGCATTCTCTTTAGCGAACGGGGCCGTCGTGAATATCTGGAGTACTTTGGCCAACCCGGGGTGCATGAGATCGTCCCAGCTGGAGAGGAGGACTCCATTACCATCGGGCCACCGGGGTGTATAGCTGTCTATTTAAAGATGCTAGATTTCGGGTTCAGGACGCCCCTTCCTGACTTCACTAACTCGCTCCTAAACGAGTTCAGGTTGGCCCCGGCTCAACTGACCCTCAATACATGGGCCATGACCACGCATTTCCTATGCGTGTGTAAGGTATACAGGTGACGCCTACTCTGGCGTTATGATTCGCATTGTCTAAGAGAGTAAACAAGGGCCCAGATACAAATGGTTTCTTCTACATTTTGAAGAGGCCTTGCTACATTGTGGGCTTGCTTAAAGTGAGCTCGACAGCGAGGTGGAAAGACTTCTTCTGCTATCTGAGGAAGCTTGACGGGAGGTGGGATGTGCCGGAGTGGAATTTTGGCGACACGGAACGGTCCCCCTTATCCTTCTTAGAGTAAGCCAAGGAGGATCTCAGGGCAAAAGGCGACAAGGGGAAGGATCGGATCCGTGAGTCGGACGCCAGCCGTTTTAGGAGAAGGATCCACCGCAACCTAGGATTCAAAGCGTCCCTTGAGCAGATGGACGAGTTGGTAAGTCTATTTATGCGACATCATCTCCCTATCTTGACCCCTACGACATCAGTTCGCTAACTTTTTAATCATTGATTTCAGGATGCCCCTGTTGTTCCTTTGGTCCGACCCCGGTCGGCCTCCAAGAAGAAGTCAAAGGAATCAAGCTCGGTGCCTGTGGCGACCTCAGCCACTCCGCGAGCCAATGTCCCAACACCGGTTCCGACACCGGTTAGGGCTGGGGGAGGCTCTCAAAACCCTGAGGCCACTGATGTTCTTGTGCGCGAATGGGATGCTCTGGTCTGCGACGGACCTTATCGACGTCGACCATAGGGGTCAGCCCCTTAAAAGGCAGAGTGAGGGTGACATCGCCCCTGAACCGAAGAAAAGGAGAAAAGGACAGCAGCCAATGGCTTCTGATATGACCCCGGCTTCGAGGTCCTCTGTTGCAGAGGTTGCACTTGGTGAAGCATCCGCCCTGACCTGGCCCAGCTTCGTCAAGCAGCCTATTAGGGACAGGTCCGAGTTGGTACGGTCTTTTATGCAGAAGACCGTGGCGACGGAGGACCTTGATGCCCTCAAGTCCGACTCCAACTTCGCTCGGGGCCAACTGGTTCAAACGGCCCACCAGGTAATGTTCTTATTTTTCTGTTCTGATTAGATCCCTTTTTCTAACTTTGTCACTTCGTGTAGAATTATCTCTTGGCGACCCACTTCGACAGCTCCCTTACTCAGAGCGAGGTAAGAATTCGCAAGCTCCAGGGCAGCTGAGTGACAAGGACGGGGCAGTCGCTCGTGCTCACGAAGAGGTCGAGGAAAAAATCAGGGCCGCATTGGCCTCCAAGTAAGCGGAGATCCAGGCGGTCTCCGAGAAGCTTCTTCAAGCGGAGAGGGACCTCACTACGGTGCGGACTGACCTCGAGGCTTCTCAGAAGAAGGAGGCCGATTTGTGTAGCCTCGTCAAGCAGCGCACTGATGATTTGATTAAGAAGGCTGGCGAGGTGGACAAATTATGGAAGGATGCATAAAGGAGGCCTTCAAGACCGACCAGGGGTTCAGGGCCACGTGCTTGAGGGTCGTCCTTACTCTTGCGAACCCATCTGAGCAAGAGAGACTTAGGGCCAAGCATGCCAAATTGTTGAAATACGATGTATGGAAGGAATTTGGCGAGGCAAAGTCGGAGGATGCTGAAGACGAGGTCGGTGATGGTCAGGAGCAAGGACACGAACAAGAGCAGGGTTGCGAGGAGAATCAACGTTGATCCTGCGTGCTCACTTTTCAGGCCGCGACTGTTGGGGTCGCGTCCCCTGTAATTTTTTGTCGGACACAAACAATTTCCTTTTAGGCTGTTTTTGTACTTATTTTTCTATGTCGTACATTTGACGTTACTACACAGTTTTTTGATTACATATGTTTTATGATGTTTTGCTTGTTTTTGCAATGAACGGTTGTCACCCCACATATATGATATTTGCACCCATTGCAAACAAGCTAAATCTTAAAACAAGTAGTGTACTGCGATGTGCCCCCACTTGTTTTAATATTCTCCATGATGAGGACTTTTCTTGCGAGGTGAGGAGAAATCAAATAATTCTTGCGAAACCATATGCCCCCAATTATTTTATTTTACCCATGGTGGTAAAAAAATTTCATGTCATAAATAAGTAAGTTTGCGAGATCCCGCACTTATTTGTGATATCCCTTATGATGAGAATTGAAAATCGCGAAGTGATTAAATTAAGTTAGAAAGGCCATGTGCCCACTTAATTAATCGCGCCCCTGGTGGGGTGTGGGTGAATTGAAATATTAACCTAAAAACATTGCGATGTGAGTACTAGAACTTTTATTCATGGCTGTTTGGGGGTGCGACCCCATTTCTAATTTCGTGATGAATTAGATACAAAACTGAGCTGTTTAGGGGTGTTCACCCCGTTTTTCGAGTTCTATTACACGGCTGTGGGGGTGCCAACCCCGATTCACTCCATGATGAGCAAATAACAAAAATAATGGGCTTTTTGGGGGTGCCCACCCCTTGTGCAACCTCAAGATAGGTGCACTTTTTACGAGAAAACCTAAATATAGAACTTACTCAAGCTGTTGATGTTCCAAGGTTGTTTCAGTTTCCTACCGGTCATGTCTTCAAGGTGATATGTGCCAGGTCGCACAACTTCAGTTATCTTGTATGGACCTTCCCGGTTCGCAGAGAGCTTACCATCCTCGTTCTGTTTTCGTGTGGACTCAATCTTCCGTCTAACAAGGTCACCGATTCTGAAGTTCTTCAGTTTGACCTTGCGGTTGTAGGCCTTGCCATGCGCTGCTTGTAGACTTCCATGTGGAGCAATGCGTCACCTCTCACCTCAGGGAGTAGGTCAAGGTTTTGCCTCAGCTTCAGTTCATTCTCGGCCTCGCTAAATCCTTTCACACGAGGACTTTCCAAGGTGAGCTCGATAGGTAGCACCGCCTCGCTACCGTATACGAGCATAAGGGGACTTTCCCCAGTTGCAGCTTTAGCAGTGGTCCTCGTATCCCATAAGACCTCAAATAGCTTATCAGCCCACAGCCCTTTTGCCTTGTACAGCTTCCTTTTTAAGCCCATTGGCGATGATCTTGTTGCTTGACTCGACCTGGCCATTGCATTGGGGTCGTGCAACAACAGTGAAGCGATACTCGACTCTTAGCTCGGAGAGCGAGTCTATGAGCTTGGGGGTATCGAACTGACATTCATTGTCAAAGATTATGGTCCTTGGAGAGCCGAAGCAGGATATAATATTTTCTTTGATGAATTTGGTCACGTCGGCAACGGTGATGGTTCTGACGGCTTTAACTTCAATCCACTTCGTGAAGTAGTCCATCGTGACGATGCAAAACTTTAGTTGGCGTGGGCCGATTGGAAATGGGCCTAAGATATCCATGCCCCATAGGCTAAAGAGTAGTGGCTCAATGATAGGTGAGAGCTCGATGACTGGCAGTTTTGGGACCGGGAAGCGATGGTGACACTTTTCACAGGTGAGTACCAGCTTAGTAGCGTCTCCTTGGACGGCTGGCCCATAATAACCAAGTCAGAGCACCTTGGCGGCCAATGTGCGACCTCCGTGGTGAGTCCCACATACCCGTCATGGAGATCCTTGAGAATTTCTTTCCCTTGAGTTTGCGACACACATTTTAGCAGCAGACTGGAGTAACTCTTTTTATATAAGACTCCATCTCGATATACAAACCACTTGCACTTCATTTTTAGTTTCTTTGCCTCTTTCGGGTCATCAGGCAACTGATCATCGCAGAGCCAAGCCACAATGGGGGTCATCCCATAGTCACTATGGTCGAGAACGTTCACCTCTTTCACGACCTCGGTGTCAATGCTTAGTCTCTAGTTCTTCCTAGAAGATGTTCCGTGGAAACCCAGAGATCGTTGAACTGGCAAGGCGAGCTAGGGCATCAGCGTGTTGATTTTCCGAACTAGGTATGTGGAGCAACTCCACTTCTTCAAACTTCAAAATTTAATCTCTAACTCTAAACAAGTAAGCTTTCATGTTGCCTTCCCTCGCTTCATAGTCCCCTGAGACCTGGGAGACTACAAGTTGCGAGTCCATCTTGACTTTGATCTTCCTTGTCCCATGCTGCCTTGGCCATGTTCAATCCGGCTAGCAATGCCTTATATTCCGCCTCGTTATTCGAGGCCATAAACTTGAATCTCATGGCATACTCAAAAACGTCTCCTTCTGATGAGGTTATCACAATGTTGGCCCCACTGCCATTCTTACTAGAGGAGCCATCGACGCTGATTTTCCAGCTCTGCGTCCAGTACGCAGGTTGCTCCGCTGTTGGGGTGAGTTCGGCTATGAATTCAACTAGGGCTTGGCTCTTGATAGCCCTGCATGGCTCGTAGGTGATGCCATAATTTGTGAGCTCGTGAGCCCATACATGCGACCTGCTAAAGGAGTCAAATTGCCCATGATTTCTTCAACGGTTGATTGGTTAAGACTGTGATGGGGGTGAGAGTTGAAGTGCGGTCTCAATTTCCTTGAGCTGATAACCAAACCTAGTGCAAACTTTTCTGGGATAGAGTATTGAAATTCTGGCCTGTCAGAGTATGACAGGAAAAGTATACTGGAACCTGGACCTTTCCTTCTTCCCGGACGAGAACTGATGCGATTGCTTGATCTGACACCGCCAAATACAGGAAGAGTGTCTCGCCTGGGACTGGTGAAGCGATGTGAGGCAAGGACCTTAGATAATCCTTTAGCCTCTCAAAGGCTGATTCATCTTCTTCACTTATTCGAACTTGGCCTCTTTCCTCAAGGCAACGAAGAAAGGTGCACATTTGTCAGTGGCCCTTGACATGAAATGGTTGAGTGCAGCGATGCAACTAGTCATCTTTTGAACATCTTTTACGCAGCGGGGTGACTTCATATTCAGTATGGCCTGAACTTTCTCTGGGTTTGCATCGATCCCCCGCTGGTTTACCATAAATCCCAAGCATTTTCCTCCTCGTACGCCGAACACGCATTTTTTTGGGTTCAACTTCATTTTGTGGCCTCGCAGGTTCTCGAATGTTTCACGTAGATCAGAGACGTGATCTGTTGCAACTTTGCTCTTGGCTCTCAGATCGTCAACGTATGCCTCCATATTTCGGCCGATCTGTTTCCTGAAAACTTTCTGAATCAATCTTTGAAATGTGGCCCCGACATTCTTGAGGCCAAATGGCATCATAGTATAACAAAACACTCTGTCATCAGTGATGAAGGCGGTGGACTTCTGATCTTTCTTTCTCATAAACACTTGATGATATCCTGAGAACACATCCATGAAATTGAGTAGCTCATGCCCCGTGGTGGAGTTGACAAGATGGCCAATGGGACGTAGTGGAAAGTCATCCTTTTTGCAAGCCTTGTTCAGGTATGTATACTCCACGCACATCCTCCATGACCCATTGTGTTTCTTGACCATCACTACATTGGCCAGCCACTTGGGGTATTGGCATTCCCTAATAAAGCTGGCTTCGAGCAGTTTCGTCACTTCTACTGATGCTGCCTTACTTCTTTCCTCCCCGAGGTGACGTCGCTTCTGTTTCACTGGTTTCGCTTTAGGGTTGACCCCAAGTTTGTGCTCAATTAGGCTCGGACTGATGCCAGGCATTTCCTCTGGTACGAAAGTAAAAACGTCCTGATATTCGTGAAGTAGGGTGATTAGTTCACTTTGCACGTTCTCTTCCAGTTCTGCCACCATAAAGGTGACACTATCAGGTCGTGCCGGGTCTAGGGTGACCTCAATCTTGTCTCCTACGACCTCAGCTCTCTCCGATTCTTCGATTAGGAGGTTGTGCTGGTGGAAACCAGGTCTTTCCAACATCAGGCATTAAGTTTCCTTTTCTTTTCGACTTTTCTTCTCTTCCACCTCGGGTGTGGGCACGATTGTTTTACTCGGACCGACAGTGTCTTCCTTCTTGTGCTTCTTGTGCTCATATTCTTTTACCTCGTCCAGAATGACGAGTTTCTTCTCCCCACCCACGGTGGCGGGGTCAGCCACTCCGCAGGTGATGGCGGGAGTTGGCTTACTGAGGCACTTAATGTAGCACTGTTGTGCGGCTTTTTGATCTCCCAATAACTTTCCCACCTCACCATCGTCGTTATAGTACTTTATTGTCAAGATTGACATCATGACGTTGACGTTAATGATGGTGAGAGTGGGCCGGCCCAAGATAATGTTATACGACATCGGGACGTCAACCACCAAAAACTCTTCCACGAGGTGATGGGTAAAGGTCTTAGGTCCCAACCGGACGGGGAGCTGAACCGACCCAATGGGATTCACCTCATTGCCCCCAAATTCGAAAACAGGGTTGCTTAAGGGAACGATTTTTTCCAGGTCGTATCTCAGCTCGGTCAGACAATATGGCGTGATCACGTCAACAGAACTTCCCGTTTCAATCAGTGTCCCTTTTACCAAGGTGTTGGATACCTTGATCTCAACAACTAGGGGGTCATCGTGAGGGTATTGAAGCGCTCTGGCGTCGGTTTCATCGAATGTGATGGGTTTCCCAAATTTGGGCCCTTTCTTGACCAGCATGGTCTGGCCTAGAGAACGTAAGTGGGCTTTACTAGCTTTCAACTTCAGACCTTCGCAAGCGGGGCCACCAGATATGGTTGAGACGACTTTACGGTTGGTCGCTCCGGAGTCAGATGATTCGTCTGAACTGCTTGCCCCTTGGCTCTGCGAAGCGGAGGTTTTGTTCTTGTCTTTGAGGAAATCATTGGTTTTTCCTTCTTTGGCCAACTTTGCGACATGTTGCCCGAGCTCGCGACAATATCTCGTGGAGTGACCATTTCTCCTGGTGGTAGTAATACCCACCTTTCTCCAACTCCTTCATTGGGGTAGATTTTGGTATGAGGCCTTGGTCAATTTTAGCATAGACCATTTCTTGGTTACAGTGCAAAATTTTGTTGATCTCAGGTCCCTTTGGGGCCCTGTAACTTGTCTTACCCTGATTGTTCCTTCCACCACCTCGCCCTCCTCTGCCACCTCGACCACCCTTGAAGTGAGGTTTTTCGATGTTGAGGGTTTCGCCCCTACTCTTGCTTTTCTTGTCATGGCGATGTGGTTTTCCTTTACCGTGATTGGTACTCCTTTCATTTCCAGTCACCAGGTTGCAGTTCGATAGCTCCCACGATGCGATGATTTGCATAGCCACGTCGCGAGCCTCGTTGAACAGCATATTTGGGTTCATTGTCTTCCATCGGTTCAACTCGATTTTTATTTCAGTCCCGTCCAGAAGATCGTTGATGAATGCGCAGCACGCGATTTTTTGGTAGAGGTTTTCGATCTCCAGTCTTTGATCCGTGAGTCGCTGGACATATTTCTTTGCGGTCTCGTCATGCCCCTGTTTAACTTTCAACAAGTATTCAACCGTCTACTTTCTCGTTCATTGGCCGCGAAGTGACTCATGAAGAGGTCAGCTAACTTCCTGAAACAGTATATGCTACCTCGTGGAAGTGAGTTTAGCCACTTAAGGGTCAGTCCTTCCAAAGTTCCCACAAAGAACCGGCATAAAACTGCCTCGGTTCGATTATGAGTCTTCATCGCAGCGTCATACGCCATTAGGTGCTCAGTGGGTGAGGTGGTGCCACTGTACTTTTTGATTTTTTCCAGTTTCACCTCCTCAGGAATTGGCTAATTCATAATCATTCAGCGAATGAGGACTGCGTGGTCAGCCCGTCTGTACGCCCGTGGTGGCGTACTCCAGCAATTTTTTCAGCAGGGATGGAAAATAAGGCTTAAAGCATATGCCCCCCAGTTGTCTCTCCTTTTCCTTCTTTCGAAGGAAGTGGCGGAGATCGATGGGCAATTCCTCAGAGAGAACTGGTCCTTCCTATGTTCTGTGAGATCTCATTTTGCGTGGTGTTAGCGATGGACTCCTCCACGTCAATCTAATGAGACATGGTTCTTTTGAAAGTTGGTGTTGGAATGTGTTTATTACTTTTCAATCTCATATACCTGAAAGTCACTCCCCACAAACGACGCAAATGTTTCAGGGGTTTTTGGAGTGAGCACTCGAGACGTCAAAGGGCGGTCTGGCAAGAGGTGAGAAGCTTCTCTTGATGTGAGGTTGACTTTACTCTGTGATGCATGCAAAATGAGCACACGTGAATTGCTCCCAGCGTGATCCGGGGAACGGCGCTCCGATACTTTAGTCAGTATAAGCACGAGGGGACGGGCAGGAGTGAGAGTGCAAGGAATACTTTTTGCTATGACGTGAGGAAATCAGTCTTGTAGGGAATAATCAGTGTGTACCTTTTCAAGAAGGCCAATGGTCCTATTTATAGACTCCTTATGGAATATGTAGCCAATCACAGCCTGCCACATTTGCCCTAATTGGGCAAATGGGCCTTCAGACAGTATGAATTACAGTCAATTGTCATTAATTAGGCCTGCCAGCTGTCCTGTTGACCAAGGAAGACCATCCTGATCGTCATCCACGAAGCATGTATCGCAAGGTGAAGGGTCCACATGGTGACGCGATTCACCACTAATGAAACAATTGCGAGGTCCCACCATTCGAGGTGGTCACCTCACCAAATATGTTAGGCATAACAGTTATAAAGATTTAATTTTGTAATTAGATTAATAAATTTTGTAGTGATTTTCTTATTTGTTACATCTCACAATGATTATGAATGATCATGCGTAAAACAATGATGTAAAAAATGGTGAACAATAGTTGTATGATATAATTAATCTGACGTAAGTTATTTATAGTCATATTTTATATTTATATCTTTATGCTCCCAATAAAAATTTGTTCGGGATCCGCCACCGTAAATAATAATNTATTTGACAATAATCCTAATTTCGGTTATTCAAACCCGACTTAACGATCCCACCTCACGTATCTAAATTTGCCAACGAATCACATCCCTGTGGGAAACAGACTCCCTGCAATAAACAGCCAAAATCAAACCAAGAAACAGGACCATGTCCATGGCGCAAAACTCCAATACCATTCTTCTTTCTTCTCGTTAAGTAAATGTCTTCAATTACATCCAAGTACATAAAATCAAGCAAACTCGCACTAACTCTTTTAGACAACCACCAAAACCTCACAATCCCACACCTCAACCAAATCCACTCGCACCTCACCATTTCCGGCACACTTTCCGACGCTTTTGCCGCCGGAAAACTCATCTCGGCCTATGCCAACCGCCCATCCCATCTCTCTCACGCTCACAGCCTCCTTCTCAAGGTACCCAATCGCTCAACCTACATGTTTAACTCCATACTCAAAGTCCTGACCGAAAGGGACGAACCCATCAAGGCAATGTCACTCTATAAAGAGATGTTACGTTCTGGGTTTTCCGGAAATAACTATACTTTCTCGTTTTTGATAAAGGGTTGCATTGATATTAAGGATTTGTCACTTGGGTTGGTGGTACATTCTCATATTGTTAAGTTGGGGTGGGGTGGTTATGATTTTGTGCAAAACGGGTTGATTCATTTGTATGCTGTTTGTGATGGGGTTGACTTGTCTAGGAAGGTTTTTGATGAGGGTGTGGTTAGGGATGTGGTTAGTTGGACTGCTTTGATTAATGGGTATGTGAAGGATGGTCGAGTTGAGGATGCACGGAAGCTGTTCGACGAAATTCCTGAGAGAAATGTTGTGTCTTGGAGTGCGATGATTACTGGGTACGCGCAGATGGGGTTCTTTGAGGAGGCTCTTGAGATGTTTTGTGAGATGCAGGTTTGTGGGTTTCGGCCTAATCATGGTTCGGTTGTTGGGGCGCTGACGGCTTGTGGGTCGCATGGGGCATTGGATCAAGGGAGGTGGATACATGCGTATGTGGATAGGAGTAGGATGGAGTTGGACGTCAAGTTGGGTACTGCGCTTGTGGATATGTACGCGAAGTGTGGGTGCATTGAGATGGCGAGTCGTGTGTTTGAGGATATGCCGTGTAAGGATGTGTTCGCGTTCACTTCTTTGATATCGGCACTGTCGAATCATGGGATGAGCGAGGGGGCTATTGAGTTGTTCAAAAGGATGCAAAACGAAGGGGTTGATCCAAATGAAGTTACATTCATTTGTGTCTTAGCTGCGTGTAGTAGAATGGGTTTGGTAGACGAGGGTTTGGAAATATTCAAGAGCATGAGAGACCGATATGGGATTGAGCCAGGAATCGAGCACTATGGCTGCATGATTGACCTACTAGCAAGAGCAGGGATGCTTGAAGAGGCAGAACAATTAGTGAGAAAGATGTCCATGGTGCCCGATTCCTATGTTTTGGGTGCAGTACTCAATGCTTGTAGAGTTCATGGTAACATCGAGCTTGGGGAAGAAATGGTCAAACGGCTGATGGAGAGAGGTCTAGACTATAGCGGGGTTCACACCCTCCTTTCAAATATTTATGCATCGGCTAACAAATGGGATGGAGTTGTGAAAGTAAGGGAGAGGATGGAAGAGAAGGAGTTGAGAAAGGTGCCAGGGTGTAGTCTAATTGAAGTGGACGGCATCATTTCTGAATTCGGTGCTGGACAAAGGTCTCATATGCTGATGGAAGAGATCAGGTCAGCGTTGCATCGAATGGACAAACACTTGCGATCCTTCTGGTTGGATCACAGTATTAAACTCACAGCGGAAGTTACATATTGTTAGCCAAGGTTTTGCTTTGGGGTTTGAGCTGTTCTTTGGTGCCTTCAAATTGTATTTGTGTGATGGTTCTTGTAGTTGTCGAAGGCCGAGCTTCAACTATTCAACCCTCCATGTATAGAGTAGAGCAAGGTAGAACGATTCTTATGATGATTTTTATTCAAAGATAGGAAGGAGTATATGATGTAGGGGTGTAAATGAGCCGAGCCGAGCCGATTACTACATTGTTCATGTTCAAGCTCGCCTAAGTTATACGAGCTCGAGTACGAGTACAAGCTTTTGACGAGCTTCAAAAATGTTGTGCAAGCTCGGCTCGCCTAAAAAAATTGTGTTCATGAATAGCTCGCGAGTAGCTCATTTAAACAAACGAGCTCGAGCCGAGCTTGTTAAGAATAAAGTGTTCATTTAGATCACTA
>ONZA01007641.1:13408-24242 GCA_900322205.1 Kewa caespitosa
CGTGTCATGCTTTGAAGGAAAATGCCCAAAACAGGCTGTTAAAGGTGTTCCCGGGGGCAACTGCAGCTATGGTGGGGCTTATATTGATGTCGAAACGCGCCCCTGCCATGGCGGGCCCAATCTCTACCGGGCCCCGAGACGGCCCGTAAATGGCCTCGAATGAAGGCTATAAGTCACAATAATTAGCCCCCAGGGGTTCGGAATTAAATTTCACGAATATTGTGCCACAGAAAAATATGGGCCCTAGGAGACCATTGGAGTTCGTTTCGACCATTGATTTGGCCCAAAATTGCCAGTATGGCTTTTGGTCAGAAAAGGCCTATATGGTGGCCCTGGACACGTGTCATGCTTTGAAGGAAAATGTACAAAACGGGCTGTAAAAGGTTTTTCCGTAGGCAACTGCCACCATGGGTGGGGTTTATATTGATGTGGGATTGCGCCCCTACGATGGCGGGCCCATTCTCCACCGAGCCTCGGGACGCCTCGGAAATAGCCCCGACCGAAGGCTTTAATTCACGAAAATCGGCCCCCCAGAGGTCCGAAATAATATTTCACAAAAACTGTGCCACGGAAAAATATGGGCCCTAGGAGGCCATTGGAGTCCGTTACGGCCATTGATTTGGTCCGAAAAGACTTATATGGCCTTTGGTCCGAAATGAACTATATGGTGGTCCCGGACACGTGTCATGCTTTGAAGGAAACGCCCAAAACGGGCTGTTAAAGGTGTTCTAGGGGGCAACTGCCGCCATGGGTCGGACTTATATTGATGTGGGAACGCGTCCCTGCGATGGCGGGCCTAATCTCAACTGGGCAGACGCCTTGGAAATGGCTTCGACAGAAGGCTATAAGTCACGAAAATCATCCCCTAGGGTCCGGAATGAAATTTCACGAATTATGTGCCACGGACACATATGTGCCCTAAGAGACCATCGTTGTCCGTTTTGACCATTGATTTGGTTCGAAATGGCCTATATGAAAGTGGTCTGGAAAGGCCTATATAGTGGTCCCGGACACGTGTCATGCTTTGAAGGAAAACGCCCAAAACGGGCTGTAAAAGGTTTTCCTAGAGACAACTGCTGTCGTGGGTGGGGCTTATATTGATGTGGGAACGCGCCCCTGCGATGGCGTGCCCAATCTCCATCGGGCCCCGGAACGCCTCAGAAATAGCCCTGACCGAAGGCTTTAAGTCACGAAAATCAGCCCCTGGGGTCCAGAATTAAATTTCATGAAAACTGTGCCACAAACAAATATGGGCCTTAGAAGGCCATTGGATTCTGTTTCGGCCATTGATTTGGTCTGATATGACCTATATGGTGGTCCCGGACACGTGTCATGCTTTGAAGGAAAACGCCTAAAATGGGCTGTAAAAGGTGTTCCCGGGGGCAACAGCCACCACGGGTGGGGCTTACATTGATGTGGGAACGTGCCCGTGCGAAGGGGGGCAAAATATCCACCAGGCCCCGGGACGCCCCGAAAATGGCCCCGACTGAAGGCTACAAGTCACGAAAATCGCTCACAGGGGTCCGTAATGAAATTTCACGAAAACAGTGCCACGGACAAATATTGGCTCTAGGAGGCCATTGGAGTCCGTTTCGAACATTGATTTGGTCCAAAATGACCTATATGGACTTTGGTCCGAAATGGCCTATATGGTGGTCCAGGACACGTGTCATGCTTTGAAGGAAAACGCCCAAAACAGGCTGTTAAAGGTGTTCCCAGGGGCTACTGCCTCCATGGATGGGGCTTATATTGATGTGGGAACGCGACCCTGGGATGTCAGGCCCAATCTCCACCGGGCCCCGAGACGCCCCGGAAATGGCCCCGACCGAAGGATATAAGTCACGAAATCAGCCCCCAGGGGTCCGGAATGAAATTTCACGAATACTGTGCCACAGACACATATGGGCCCTAAGAGACCATTGGAGTCCGTTTCGACCATTGATTTGGTTCGAAATGGCCTATATGGCCTGTGGTCTGAAAAGGCCTCTATGGTGGTCCAGGCCACGTGTCATGCTTTGAAGGAAACGCCCAAAACAGACTGTAAAAGTTTTTCTCGGAGGCAAATGCCGTCATGGATGGGGCTTATATTGATGTGGGAACGCGCCCCTGCGATGGCGGGTTTCCACCAGGCCCGGGGATGCCTCAGAAATAGTCCCGACCGAAGGCTTTAAGTCACGAAAATTGGCCCCCGGGGTCCGGAATGAAATTTCACAAAAACTATGCCACGGACAAATAGGGGCCCTAGCAGGCCATTGGAGTCTGTTTCGGCCATTGATTTGGTCTTAAATGGCCTATATGGTGGTCCAAGACACGTGTCATGCATTGTAGGAAAACGCCTAAAATGGGCAATGAAAGGTGTTCCCGGGGGCAAGTGCCGCCATGGGTGGGGCTTATATTGATGTGGGAATGTGCCCTTGCGAATGCGGGCCAAATCTCCACCGGGCCCCGGGACGCCCCGGAAATGGCCCGGGCTGAAGGCTATAAGTCACGAAAATCGGCCTACGGGGGCCCGGAATGAAATTTCACGAAAACCTTACCACGGACAAATATTGGCCCTAGGAGGCCATTGGAGCCCATTTCGGCCATTTATTTTGTCCGAAATGGCCTATATGTCTTTTGGTCCGAAATGGCCTATATGGTTGTCCTGGACACGTGTCATCTTTTGAAGGAAAATGACAAAAACGAGATGTCAAAGGTGTTCTTGGCTAACTGCAGCCATGGGTGGGGCTTATGTTGATGTGGGTGCGCGCCCCTGTGATGGCGAGCCCAATCTCCACCGGTCACGGTACGCCCCGGAAATGGCCCCGACCGAAGGTTATAAGTCACGAAAATCGGCCCCGGGGGCCTGGAATGAAACTTCACAAAAACTATGCCACGGAAAATATGGGCCCTAGGAGGCAATTGGAGTCCGTTTCGGCCATTGATTTGGTCCGAAATGGCCTGTATGGCCTTTGGTTCGAAATGATCTATATGGTGGTCCCGGACACGTGTCGTGCTTTGAAGGAAAACGGGCTGTAAAAGGTGTTCCCAGGGGAAACTGCTGCCATGGGTGGGGTTTATATTGAACGCGCCCCTGCGATAGAGGGCCAAATCTCCACCGGGCCCCGAGACGCCCCGGAAATGGCCCCGACAGAAGGCTGTAAGTCACGAAAATCGGCCCCTGGGGGTCTGGAATGAAATTTCACGAAAACTGTTCCATGGACAAATATGGGTCCTAGGAGGCCATTAAAGTCCGTTTCGACCATTGATTTGGTCCAAAATAGCCAATATGGCCTTTGATCTGAAAAGGCTATAAGTCACGAAAACGGTCCCGGGGGGTCTGAAATAAAAAGTGATAAAAATGGAACCATCGATAAATATGGGCCCGAAAAGTTCCTTGAGTCCATTTTGTACCATGATTGGGTCGAAAATGGTATGACTGTCCGGGCACGTGTCGGACTTTGAAGGAAAACACCGAAAACGGGTGGTAAAAGGTGTTCCCGTGTCTTATAGCGGTGGGGTGACAAATATCCACTGGGCCCTAGGATGCCCCAGTAATGTGCGAAACCGAAGGCTATATAAGTTGCGAAAAAATGGTCCTGGGGGGTTCGAAATGAAAAGATATGCAAATGGCACCATCGATAAATATCGGCACGGGGAGTCCATTGGAATCCATTTTGAACCATGATTGGGTCAGAAATGGCGTATATGACCATCCCGGGCAAGTGTTAGAATTTGAAGGAAAACACCCAAAATGGGCGGCAAAAGGGGTTCCCTTGTGGAACTATCACCATGGATGGAGCTTAAATTGATGTGAGAACGTCTCAAAACGTTGGGGAGGCAATCCACCGAGCCCCAGTGCGCCCCGAAAATGGGCAAAATCGAAGGCTATAAGTCACGAAAAAACAGTCCAGGGGGCCCGAAATGAAATGCAATGAAAATAGCACCATCGGTAAATATGAGCCTGGGTAGTCCATTGGAGTCTATTTCGTACCATGATTGGGTCGGAAAAGGCGTAAATGGTCGTCCCACGCGCGTGTCGGACTTTGAAGGAAAACGCCGAAAAGAAGCGGTAAAAGGTGTTCTCGGGTGGAACTACCGCCATCAATAGGGCTTATATTGGTGTAGGAACGTCCCACAGTGGTAGAGAGACAAATCTCCACTGGGCCCGGGGACAAACTGGAAATGGGCGAAACCGATGGTTGGGACTTGGAAGTCACCAAAAACGATCGCGGGGGGTCCAAAATGTAAAGTGACGAAAATGGCACCATTGAGCCCAAGAGGTTCATTGGAGTCTATTTCGTACTATGATTGGTCAGAAATGGCGTATATGGCCGTCCCTGGCACATGTCAAACTTTGAAGGAAAACACCTAGAACGAGCGGTAAAAGGTGTTCCAAGGTGGAACTCCCGCCATGGATGGGGCTTATATTGATGTGGGAACTCCCATGGCGGTAGGGAGAAAAATCTCCATCGGGTCCCAAGACGCCCTGGAAATGGGCAACATCGAAGGCTATAAGTCACGAAAACAGGGTCATGAGGGGTCCGGAATGAAAAGTGATGAAAATTGTTCCATCGATAAATATGGGTCTGAGGAGTCCATTGGAGTCCATTTCGTACCATGATTGGGTCGGAAATGGGGTACATGACCGTCGCGAGCACGTGTCTGACTATGAAAAAAAATGCCAAAAATGAGCGGTAAAAAGTGTTCAAAGGTGAAACTACCGCCATCGATGGGGCTTAACCGGCTTATATGGATGTGGGAACGTCCCATAGCGGTGGGGAGAGAAATCTCCACTGGACTCCAAAACGACCCGGAAATGGGCGAAGCCGAAGGTTATATGTCACGAAGAAACCGTCTCGGGAGGTCCAAAATGAAAAGTGATGAAAATGGCACCATCAGTAAATATAGGCCCGGTGAGTCCATTGGAGTCCACTTCGTACCATGATTGGGTCGTAAATGATATGGCCGTTCGGACTTTGAAGGAAAATGAGGAAAACGAGCTGTAAAAGGTATTCACGGGTGGACTACCGCTATGGATAGGGTTTATATTGATGTGGGTCCCATAGCAAGGGGGGAGGGGGGAGACAAATCTCCACCGGGCCCAAGACCACCCGGAATTGGTAGAAACCGAAGGCTATAAGCCACGAAAAAAAGGGTCCCCGGGGGGTCTAAAATGAAAGTGATAAAAATGGCACCATCGATTAATGTTGGTCTGGAGATTCCGTTGAAGTCCATTTCGTACCATGATTGGGTCGGAATAAGGCGTATATGGCCGTCCCGGGCACGTGTGGGATTTTGAAGGAAAACGGGCGGTAAAAGGTGTTCTCGGATGGAACTACCTCCATGGATGAGGTTTATATTAATGTGGTAACATCCTACAGGAGTGGAGAGACAAATCTCCATCGGCCACCAGAACTCCCACAGACTTTATCTTTCTCTCGCTAATAGAGAGGCTCCGACTTCTACTTCAACTTGTGCTTTACTAAAAATGGGCAAAACCGAAGGCTATAAGTCCAAAAAAGCAGTCACATGGAGTTCGAAATAGAAAAGTGATGAAAATGGCACCATCGATAGATAAGGGCCCGGGGAGTCCAATGGAGTCCATTCCGTACCATTATTGGGTTGGAAATAGCATATATGGCTGTCTTAGGCATGTGTCGGACTTTGAAGGAACACGCCTAGAACGGGTGGTCAAAGGTGTTCCCGGGTGGAACTAACATCGTGGATGAGACCAATATTGATGTGGAAACGTCTCACAACGATAAAGAGACAAATCTTTACTTTGCCCCGGGACGCCTCGAAAATTAGCGAAGCCGAAGGCTAAGTCACGAAAAAAGGGTCCCGGGGGGTGCAAAATAAGAATTGATGAAAATGAAACCATCATTAAATATGGGCACGAAAGTCTATTTGAGTCCATTTCGTACCATGATTGGGTCGGAAATGGCGTATATAGCCGTCCCGGGCTCTTGTGGGACTTTGAAGAAAAATGCCAAAAAATGGGCAGTAAATGGTGTTCCCAGGTGGAACTACCGCCATGGATGCGGCGTATATTGATGTGGGAACGTCCCACAGCGGTGGAGAGATAAATCTCAACTTTCCACTAGATAATCCTAAAATGGGCGAATCTGAAGGTTACAAGTCACGAAAAAACGATCCTGGAGGGTCCGAAAACTAAAGAGATGAAAATAGCACCATTGATAAATATGGGCCTGGGGATTCCATTGAGTCTATTTTCGTATTATGATTGGGCCGGAAATGGCGTATATGGCAGTCCCGGGGCAAGTGTCGGACTTTGAAGGAAAACGCCGAAAACGGCTGGTAAAAGGTGTTCCCGAGTGGAACTACTGCCATGGATGGGGCTTTTATTGATGTGAAAACGTCCCACGGCAGTGGGGAGACAAATATCCATCGGGTCCCGGGATGCCCCAAAAATGGGCAAAACCGAAGGCTACAAGTCATGAAAAAATAGCCCATTGGGGTCCAAAATAAAAAGGGATGAAAATGGCACTATAGAGAAAAATGGGGCGGGGGAGTCCATTAGAGGCCATTTCGTACCATGATTGGGTCCGAAATAGCGTATATGGTCGTCTCGGGCACATGTCAGACTTTGAAGGAAAACGCAAAAAATGGGCGATAAAAGGTGTTCTCAGTTGGAACTACCGCCATGGATGGGGCTTATATTGATGTGGGAACATCCAACAACGGTGGTAGACAAATCTCTACCGGGCTAGGGACGGCCAAAAATGGTTGAAACCGAAGGCTACAAGTCACGAAGTCGATTCCGAGAGGTTCAAAATGAAATGTTATGAAAATCACACATCGACAAATATGGTCCCTGGGAGTCCATAATTGTCCATTTCGTACCATCATTAGGTCGAAAGTGGTGTATATGGCCGTTCGGGGCACGTGTTGGACTTTGAAGGAAAACGCTAAAAACGGGCGGTAAAAGGTGTTCCCGGGTGGAACTACCGCCATGGTTAGGGCTTATATTGATGTGGGAACGTTCCACATCAGTGGGAGATAAATTTCCACGGGGCCCCGAACGCCCCGAAAATGGGTGAAACAAAAGGCTACAAGTCACCAAAAAACGGTCCCGGGCGGTTCGAAATTAAAAGTGATGAAAATCAAACCATTGATAAATATTGGTCCAGGGAGTCCATTGGAGTCAGATTCCTACAATGATTGGGTTGAAAATGGCGTTTATAACCGTCCCGGGCAAGTGTATGACTTTGGAAGAAAACATTGAAAATAGGCGGTAAAAGGGGTTCCCGGGTTGAACTACCGACATAGATGGGGCTTATATTGATGTGGGAATGTCCCACACCAGTGGGAATGCAAATATCCATTGGGCCCTAGGACGCCCCAGAAATGGGCGAAACCGAAGGCTATAAGTCATGAGAAAATGGTATTAGGGGGTCCGAAATGAAAAGTGATGAAAATGGCACTATGAATGAATATGGGACCGGAGAGTTCATTGGAGTCCATTTTGTACCATGATTGGGTGGGAGTTCACATGGGTCCTTCCCCCTAACCCATAACATTTTCTAAGTTGTCTCAATTCGGGAGGAAGAACTGGTAATAGACACAAAACTAAATGGCATATATGGCTGTCTCGGGTAGTGATAGGGCATGATCAACCAAGGTGTGTCCTTGATCGAGTATAGGACATGATATGAGTGGCAAAGGTGTGTCCTTGGCCAGGCGAACCCGAAAATAGGTGGTAAAAGGTGTTCCTCTAGTGGAATTAACGCAACGGATAGGGCTTATATTGATGTGAAAATGCCACATAGCAGTGGGGAGACGAATCTCCACCGGGCCCTGGGACTCCCTGGAAATGGGCGAAACCGAAGGCTATAAATGACGAAAAAATTTTCTCAGGGGGTCTGAAATGAAAAGTGATGAAAATGGCACCATCGATAAATATGGCCCCATGGAGTCCATTGGAGTCCATTTCGTACCATGATTGGGTCATAAATAACCTATACGGCTGTCCCGGGCAAGTGTCGGACTTTGAAGGAAAACAGCGAAAACGGGTGATAAAAGGTGTTCTCGGGTGGAATTACCGCCATGGATGGGGATGATATCGATGTGGGAATGTCCCATAGAGGTGGGGAGACATATCTCCGCTGGGCCCCAAGACACCCTGGAAATTGGCGAAACCGAATGCTACAAGTCATGAAAAAGGGTCCCGCGGGGTTCGAAATAAAAGGTGATGAAAATGGCTCCATCAATAAATATGAGTTTGGGGAGTCCATTGAAGTCCATTCCGTACCTTTATTGAGTGGGAAATGGCGTATATGATTATCCTGGGCACGTGTTGGACTTTTAAGGAAAACGCCGAAAATGGTTGTAAAAGGTGTTACAGGGTGGAACTACCGCCATGGATGGGGCTTATATTAATGTGGGAACATCCCACAGCCAAGGAGAAGACAATTCTCCACCGGCCCCGGGACGCCCCGGAAATGGGCGAAATCAAAGGCTACAAGTCACACGGTCTTGGGGGGTCCAAAATGAAAAGTGATGAAAATGGCTCCATTGATAAATATGGGCCTAGGGAATCCATTTGAGTTCATTTCGTACCAGGATTGGGTCGAAAATGACGTATATGGCCATCCCGGGCACGTGTCGGACTTTGAAAGAAAACGTCGAAAACAGGCGGTAAAAGGTGTTCTCGGGTGGAACTACTGCCATGGATGGGGCTTATATTGATGTGGGAATGTACAATAGTAGTGGAGAGAAAATCTCTGACGGGCCCCATAACGCCCTAAAAATGGGTGAAACCGAAGGCTTCAAGTCATGAAAAAATGATCTCTGGGGGGTCCAAAATGAAAAGTGATGAAAATGACACCATCAATAAATAGGGGCCCAGGGAGTCCATTGGAGTCCGTTTCGACCATGATTGAGTTGGAAATAACATACATGACCGTCCCGGGTACGTGTCGGACTTTAAAGGAAAACACCGAAAACGGGTGGTAAAAGGTGTTACCTGGTGGAGCTAACGCCTTGGATGGGGCTTATATTGATGAGGGATAGTCCCACAGTTGGTGGAGAGACCAATCTCCATAGACCTCGAGACGCCTCGAAAATGGGCGAAATAGAAGGCTGTAAATCATGAAAAAATGGTCACGTGGGGTCCAAAATGAGAAGTGATGAAAATAGGTCCATCGTTTAATATGGGCATGGGGAGTCCATTGAATTCCATTTCGTACCATGATTGGGTCAGAAATGGCGTATATGGACGTCCCGCGCACGTGTCGGACTGTGAAGGAAAACGCTGAAAACCAGAGGTAAAAGGTGTTCCCAGGTGGAACTACCGCCATGGATTGGGCTTATATTGATGTGGGAACATCCCGCAGTGGTGGAGAGATAAATATCCACCGGGCTCGAAACGTCCCAAAAATGGGCGAAACCGAAGGCTATAAGTCACGAAAAACATTACCGGGGGGTCCAAAATGGAAAGTAATGAAATTGGCACCATCATTAAGTATGGGCCCGGTAAGCCCATTGGAGTCCATTTCGTACCATGATTTGGTCGAAAGTTGGGAATTCCATCAGATGAATGTGTATAATGCGTTTATGCATGGGGATTTTGATAAAGAGGTTTATATGCGCCTCCCTCATAGTTTTTCGGCTTCTCATCTCGGAAAGGTGTGTTGATTGTGGAATTCATTGTATGGGTTGAAACAAGATCCTCGTAATTGGTTTGCTAAGCTTGCTTCTGCTTTGCGATCCTATGATTTTTCTCAAACATATGTTGATTATTTCACTATTCATTTTGGTTCTTACAGTCTATAAGTGTTGGTTGATGTGGATCACTTGGTAATTGCTGGCATCGTTTCTACTGCGATTGAGGTTCTCAAGGCCTATTTGAGTCGGTGCTTTCATATGAAGGATTTCGGTCGGCTGAAATATCTTTTAGGTATTGAAATTGCAAGGAGCTCGGAAGGTATTTTTCTTAGTCAGCGAAAGTATGCCTTAGACATTGTTAGCAACAACGGTCTTATCGGTGCCAAGCTTGCACAATTTTCAATGGAGCAAAATCATTGTCTTGCTCAATGTGGGTCCGCTCTTGGAGGATCTTGCGCCTTATAGGCGTCTCATTGGCCGCTTGATTTACTTCACGTTCACTCGTCCCGAGCTATCTCATTATGTCCACATCTTGATTCAGTTCATCTAGAAACCGCCGTTTGACTACGGGAGGCATCCCTTCGTGTTGTTTGTTATGTCAAAGGTTGTTCATGACAAGGAATCTTGTTACGTTCGGATAGGGTTATGCGTTTGGTGGGGTATTGCGATTCGGATCGAGGCAATTTTCTTATTAGCCGTTGATCCTTAACTAGCTATATTGTGCTCCTTGGTCGATCCCGTGTATCCTAGAAGACCAAGAAGCAATATACAGTTTCCGATAGCTTGATGGCAAATACGACTTGTGAGCTCACTTGGCTCAAGAAACTACTCCCTGCTCTTAGGATAGATCATCGCCGTGCTAAGACTCGTTTTTGTGACAATAAAGCCGCTTTATACATAGCCACCAACCCGATTTTTCATGAACGCTCGAAACATATTGAGGTTGATTATCATGTGATAAAATACAAGAAGGTGTTATTGAGACGGCCTATCTTCGTTCTTCCGAGCAGCTCGCAGACGTCTTCACTAAGGCTTTGGACTATTGTCAAATCACATATCTTCTTCGCAAGTTGGGCATTTGTGACTTGCATGCTCCAACTTGAGGGAGAGTATTAGGGAATATTGAGATTATATATATATATTCAGAATATTTATGGTACATAATTAGGAGTAGTTGCTAGCTACCTTATAGAGTTGTCATATTGGACTTTTGCCTAGAGTTATA
>ONZA01007648.1:6622-19831 GCA_900322205.1 Kewa caespitosa
TTAGCACGCGGATTTTTTTTTAATTGGAATTTTTAGGCTCTTGGCTATTTGCTTATAGAAATTGGAGGTAATGTGAAAAAAGAAGAAGAGAAAATCAGATGACAAGTGAGTACAGTGTAGGTAGAGAGTATGTATATTCTGTTTCTGTCAAGGGGAAGGGCTTTATATTGGTAGAGCTTTACCTATTTGACGGTGCTCGAATATAATGCATCAATGGCCAGCGAATATGGTGATATTCGCTGGGCCACCCAACAAATATAGACAAAAGTTTGCTGAAGAAGAAACGAATATTGAAACAGAATGTTAGGAAACTCAAGGGCCAGCGAATATGAAGATATTCACTAAAATGTCCAGCGAATATGACCATATTCAGGTCATATTCGCTTAGCTCTCTAGCGAATATCTTCATATTCGCTGAGCCTTGTTCCTTTTCACGCGTTGATTTTTTGTCGTGGATTTCTTAGATTCATTGCACGAATGGCTTTGCTTGAGACTAAAGTGGAGAGATGGTTCTAGAAGCCTTTATTTTGTTTCGCTAACACAAAGAAGATTGATTCAATGAGCAGTTCATTTGTAGAATTTGCCTTGGGTTTCAACAAACACGGATGCTAGAAATAGAATAGCCGCCCTTTGTTCTCGGGGGTCTATGTTAGAGGGGTATACACTCCTTAATTTGTAGTTGAAGAAGTCTGTGTACCAAGGGGTATTATCGATAGCATTTAGTTCCAACTTCTAACAATTGGCGGGTTCTTCCTACCTTCATATGCATATTTGCATTTCTTTAATCTGAATGGATATGTTGATCATGGACGCTAGTTTTTCTAAGGCATCCGCTAAGGCATCTGTTGGTGCTAGAATTTTCAGAATGACGTACAGTGCTTAAAACGACATACAGTGCTAAAGATGGCATCAGTTGGGATTCACCCCAGGAAGACGTCAACAACCCAGTAACGAACGTGGAAAGAGTCAACCTATTTTGCAGGGAACGTGGCTACTTTCATGGAAGAGAAGACCATACCAAACCAAATTCAAATCAATAAAAGGAGAGAGGATAAGGAACTCAACGGTAACTAAACGTGGGAGGAGGCATGTCAAAGATTAACTCCTACAAACTAAGAACTACTTCCAGGAATCAAGGGAAGCATCTTTAGCTAACTGAAGATCGCCAACAGCTACTAGAAGGAGGAGAGGGATATAAAGAGAAGGAAGAAAATTCAGAAGGGACACATTTCTATCACTAACAATTAAATCTTCCCAGTCTACTCAAATAGTGTTCATAGTCATTTGTCATCCTATACTTGTGCCTGTTATTGCTGTAAACACCCATACAATCATAGTGGATCAATAACCACTTGGACGTAGATTCCAACCGAGGTTTTTCCTGTGTCACTGTTTTTATTTTGCTTTTCCATTATCTCATACAAGTACGTTTTGCATTCAATCTAAGTGATTAGGCTAATTGACTCATAATACTTTCTGAGAACGACATTAGTTACATTTGACCAAAAAAATTTGGCGCAAACCATGGGGCACTTAGCCTAAAAACCCATTCAAAGAAACACCCCAAAAAAAAAAAAAAAATCTCAAACGTGTCATTATGGATTTATCATCCCAGCCAAAGAAGGACGCCGGAAAGAGGAGTGAGAAACCAATCCAGGTTTCCCAACTTGGAACCTCCAAACCTGTCCAGAGGACTTTGGGAATGCCTCATATGGACTCACCTTGTAAGGAAACTCCAAAGTCACTGGAATGTCCTATCTCTGTTAGGACACCTCTCTCTATGGTCTTCGGAAAAGCCACCAACCTAGAGGGAACAAAGGTCCCTCAAGAGGAACCTACTGGTGAAGAAATGATGTCTTGCATCTCATACATGCTCAAGGCTTAGAAAGCTCAAGAAGAAAACATTCTGAAACTCACTCAGGAAAACCAACAATCAAAGGCAGCTATGGAAAGCAATACTTTACCGTCAAAACAAGCTTTCCGGAGAGACACTAACCAAATCATCAACGAAGAAGTCGACAAGCTCAAGTAGACATGTATGATCAAAGAGGTAATGTACCCTGAATGGTTCGCTAATGTTGTGGTTGTCAAAAAGAAAAACAAAAAATGGAGAGTGTGCGTGGACTACACTGATCTAAACAAAGCGTGCCCAAAAGATCCTTTCTCATCACCACACGTAGATGCCATGGTAGATGCAACTGCAGGGCACGAGATCCTAACATTTCTGGACGCTCAGAGTGGGTTCAACAAGATACAGATGTACGAACCAGACAGAGAAAATACGGCCTTCATGACAGAACGAGGAATATACTGCTACAACGACATGCCATTCGGCCTCAGAAATGCAGGAGCAACCTACCAACGCCTTGTCAACATGATGTTCAAAAAGCAGCTGGGGGACACAATGGATGTCTACATCGACGATATGGTGATAAAGTCCAAATCAGGACAAGATCACGTCAAGCACCTCACAGTTGCATTCAACATCTTGGAGGTATATAACATGAAACTTAACCCTAACAAGTGCACTTTTGGAGTGTCTTCATGAAAATTCATAGGATACATGGTCACCAAGAGGGGAATAGAAACCAGTCCTGAGCAGATCAAGGCCATCCTGGAATTACAACCGCCAAAATCAGTAAAGGACATACAATGCCTCATAGGACAAGTAGCTGCACTGAACAAATTCATCTCAAGGTCTTCAGAACGATGCAAACCCTTCTATGACATTTTGAGGAATAATCAGAAATTCAAATGAACTACTCAGCATGACGAAGCCTTCCAGGAGCTAAAAAATGACTTGAGTACTCCACCACTCCTATCTACCCCAGACCAGGTGAAATCTTGTACATTTATCTTTATAACTGAAAACGCTGTAAGAGCAGTATTAGTTTGAGAAGAGAATGGGCTACAACACCCCATCTATTATGTAAGTAAGAGTCTATTAGATGATGAAACAAGGTATAGTCATTTAGAAAAACTAGTTCTAGCATTATTTTGAAGGGCACAATATACCTGTTAGAAGTAACTTTCTCATTAAGTGTGTTTTGAGAAAACCTGAGCTATTATGAAGAATGGAAAAGTGGCCGGTCCAGCTAAGCACGTACCAGATCACGTATGAGCCCAGAACTACGAACAAATCCTAGGCCTTAGCAGACTTTGTGGCTGATTTCAGTCCAAAGCTGGAAGCAGAAGCAACGGCAGAAGTTAAACACCTAAGCGGAGAAAATAAGCCTCAGAAATGGACATTGTTTACAAATCAAGCAGAAAACGTAAGAGGAACAGGTCTAGGCATCCTCTTGAAATCGCGACAGAGGGACGTCCTACCCCACGCCATAAGCTGTGAATTCAAGACGACCAACTATGAAGCTGAATATGAAGCATTGATCGTCGGACTCAACATGGCACTGGATCTGAAGGTCAAACATCTTGAGGTAAATTCTCAATCTTTTCTAATAGTAAATCAAGTCAATGGTTCTTACACAGCAAAAGACGCAAAAATGGTAGCATACATGGAGAAGGTGAAAAGATTGGTAAGAATGTTCGACATATTTGAGCTAAAACAAGTTCCCAGAGACCTAAACACACAAGCCGACGCCCTAGCACATCAAGGATCAAACTTCAACCCGAAAAACCTAAACTCAATACTAAAACTTCACCTACTCTCCCTGTCCATCGATAAAGAAGGTAAAGGGATTGCAGTAGTTCATAAAGATATATGTGAGACTAACATGCAAGAAACAGGCTGGACAAAGCCTTATATAGAATACCTCAAGAAGGAGAATACCTCAAGAAGGAGAATACCCCAGATCCCGGAATGGAACCACGATCATTCAGAATGAAAGCTTCAAGATCCTAATCAACAAAATCTTGTTCAGAAAGTCAGCACCAGGTCCCTACCTCAGAAGCCTTGAGAAACACCAAGCCTAGGAAGTCATACGAGAAGAGTGCATTCAGGTAAGAGATAAAAAGGTTATTTCTTTCGTAAAACGTAACATTATATGCAGGTTTGGCATACCTTCTGTGATCGTTTGTGACAGTGGATCACAATTCATAAGCAAAAAGACAAGGTTGTTCTACGCTCAGTGGAACATAGAGCTACACACTTCAGCACCTAGGCACCCTCAAGCAAACGAACAAGCAGAGTCAAGCAACAAGATCATCATCAACAACTTGAAGAAAAGGCTGGAGGACAGACGGGGGAGATGGACTGAGGAACTGCCTCTAGTACTATGGGCAGATAGAATGACACCAAAGACTTCAACAGGACAAACTCCATTCTCACTGGTCTTTGGTTGTGAAGAAGTGATACCAGCTGAGATTTCAATCCCTACTCAAAGGTATGGTTTACTTATAGTTGAAACTAATAAAACCGAACTTGCAGCAAGTCTAGACACCATAGACGAACTCAGAGAGATAGCGAGCATAAGACTAGCAGCATAACAGCAAACTGTGGCCAGAAGCTACAACAAAAACGTCAAAATCAGAACCTTCATAGTGGGGGACATGGTTATGAGAAAAGCATTCGAGAACACAAAGGAACACGATGCAGGAAAACTAGCTCCAACCATTGAAGGGCCCTATCTTATTGAGTCAATCATAAGTATGGGAGCATATAGATTGATGACCATAGATGGATAATCAGTTTCAAGAACTTGGAACACCAATAATTTGAAAATTTATTTTGCTTAAGTATTTACCATATCTCTATGCACTTATCCCAAGTAATGATACAACATAGGTGAAAAATCTACAAAGGTACAAATTTTAAACTTAATTTCAATTATTATTTTATTAAATTTCACAATGATGATACTAACTTGAGCGTTGGAGGGTCGTTGGTATAACCAATGACCACCCTAAACAACTTCTGTCTTGTAGACCTGGTTATTCACAAACAAACAACCAGATCATAAGACAGGGGGATAAAGCTGATACAAACTTGAAAAAATATACAAGCTCAAGCCAACACTAAACCTACAGGATTAATATTCACCAAATTCTGCAGTTTTTTGAATTAACTGCAAGTTTCGCAAGAAAAAACTCAGACGCATGAGACATTACTTAGAATGTCTACCAAAGTTGTAACAGAACCTCAACTCCTAAGCTACTCTAGAAACACCTAACTCACACAGGTCAGTGCGCACAATAGAACGAAGGACATGCTGAAGCATATCAATTAACCATAACAGGCTAAGAGAAATACTTTGCAAGAAAAAGTAAATAATCGTTGATAAACCTTTTCCCTAAACGGACAAAGTAATTCAGTTCATACTAATCATAGTAGGATAAAATTTTTGCCCCCATGGACAAAGTCAAAAGTATCTGAAAGTAAAACTTTGTCCCCTTGAACAAAGTTAAAATACTTGCATACCCAAAATGATTGTTTCAGGATGACATACCATCCACAAAGTACCAAAAAACTAAAAAGCTAATTAGAAGGAGTGTTGTCAACAACCACTAAAAAGGCAGGGAGAATCGGAGTTGATGGAGCCTGATCATCAGCAAGAAGATTCGAGTTGGTGACATCCTGAGGCTGGCTACTTGAAGGAACATCCATCTCTGCGACAATGGCAACAATCATATCAGCAGTCTTCTAGATTTCCTCAGTTGTTGGACGAAATTCACCTTTGCCGACATGTCACCTCTTGTTGAGCAGCTCCCAGGTACCACCATAATCCCACTTCTTATACTCCCTCTTGGCAAACTCAACCGTAGCATCAATACGATCTTTCCAACCAAAGAACAGAGCGTTATCTTTAAATTCTAAATCATAGAGGTCCACATCCTCCTTCAGCTCGGTAATCTCCACATCCTTTTCAGAAAGGCTAAGGACCTCGGTAATCTCCACATCCTTCTCACAAAGGCTAAGGTCTTTTGCTAGAATTATAGCATCCTTAGCTCGAACCTCCTCATTTGCAGCATCCAAGCTCTTGCGAAGCTTCTGCTCCGCAGACTTGAGAGAAGCATTCTCAGCCTCCAATACCTTCACCCTTTTATCAGTAACCAAATTAGCCTGCAAAGCCTACAAACAACAAACCAACAACATAAATAAAAGCATATTCCAAAACACCCTCTAACATACAAACTCAACATCTACCTTCAACAGATGACTAGTAGCATCCTCCACATGCTGACCTACTTGGCGGGTCTCATGTATGACTTCAAAACCTTCCAGCAAGAAGGATTCCAGAGTTTCAGGAAGTTTGCTGGGTGTCTGAGCAACAATGACCATGTCGTCAGACGATGCTTGAGACACTTTGCAGAGTGAGATTCGGGGACAAGTGCCTTCTTGACAGCAGCCTTACTCTCACGAGTGCCAACCCCTTTAGCTTTGATACTCTGGAGCTGGTAAGTAATGTTCACGTTCCAGTTAGAGATGCGAGTAGCCCTAGAACCTGAACATGTAAATATGTGAAGATTACAAGTACAAAATGATAACCAAAGAAAAAAAGAACAGTGACCCACTTACTGGTAGACATGGTTGCACTTTCAGAAGCGATCTTGCCAGAAACCCTCTTCAGTTTGGAACAAACTAGCTCAGAACCATGAAGCAGATTAGTGAACGTCCTCTCCACTACAGGAATTGCTAGGAATGCAGAGATACGATCTTTACTAGCCTCTCCTTTGACGTCTTGATGCTCAACACTGCAAAACAAGCAATGTAAGAAGACACTTCTGAGATTTGCAAGAAAAATAACAACCTCAAAAAGACAAATTACCTCCAGTAAACCCCTTCTTAGGTATAAAGCTTCCATCTTGACCTAAAGATTCTTTGTTGACAAACATGTACATGTCCATTAAGGAATGACATTCGTCTCACTCAACCCAAGAACTAAATGCTCTGCCCCCTCCTTAATCCTAACTTGATACTTATGAGACCCACTTTTGATAAACAAAATACACATCCTTCAAACCCAACTCCAAACCCTTCTTTCTATAGAGTACATCAACAACAAGCTAAAATCTCCAAACCAAAGGTAATAGTTGACTTCGTGCGATAGGAAACCTCTCAAAGAAGTCTTGAATGATTTTAGGAAAAGGAAATTGCAAACCCTTATCAAATGGATACGAGTACATGCTGAACCACCCAGGACAAACCCAATTAGCCCGTATTTGTTCTATTGGGATGACAACTTTGCAATTTTCAGGTAAAGCCCCCTTCCTATGAATGTTATCTAAATCAGTGGAAGTAAAACCATTTTCTACACTACCCTTCTCCGAAATTCCATTCTCTACAAACTCCAAATCCTCAAGACGATGGGTTTTAAACTTACCCTTACAACTACAAGAACTTTTCCTAGCATAAGTTTTCTTACCCATTACGAATCTAAGGATCAAGAAGCATGAATGAGAGAAAGAAATAGAGAGTACCTGAAGAAAGATGCATAGGAACACTATGTTCTTGGTTCAACAAAGAGAGAAAAAGAAATTTTGAGAGAAAAAGGAAGTTTGAAATTTGAAAGAGAAATTTGGGAGGTCGGTTGCAGCTTTATATGGAGGTTGTAGGCAATAATGGTCTAAATTAATAGTCGACAGTTACACAACCCACGAGACATCAAAGCAGTTTTTCAGTTACTTTAACTGAAAAGTTGGGGAACAATTGTTGGTGCTAGAATTTTCAGAATGACGTACAATGCTCAGAACGACATCAGTTGGGATTTATCCCAGGAAGACGTCAATAACCCGGGTAACGAACGTGGAAAGAGTTAGCCTATTTTGTAGGGTATGTGGCCAAATTTATGGAAGAGAAGACCATATCAAACCAAGTTCAAATCAATAAAAAAGGAGAAAGGAAAAGGAACTAAATGGTAACTGAATGTGGGAGGAGGCCGGTCAACGATTAACTCCTACAAACTAGGAACTACTTCCAGGAATCAAGGGAAGCATCTTTAGCTAACTGAAGATCGCCAATGGCTACTGTAAGGAGGAGAGGGATATAAAGAGCAGGAAGAATATTCAGAAGGGACAAATTGCTATCACTGACACTTCATTCTCTCCATTTCTACTCTCTCCATATTATTCCCAGTGTACTCAAATAGTGTTCATAGTCATTTGTCATCATAAACTTGTACATGTTATTACTATAAACACCCATACAATCATAGTGGATCAATTACGTGTTGGAGGTAGATTCCAATCGAGGTTTTTCTCCTTTCTAGGGTTTTTCTTGTAAAAATATCTTGTGTCACTATTTTTATTTTGCTTTTCCATTATCTCATAGAAACGCTTTGCATTCAATCTAAGTGGTTAGGCTAATTGACTCACAATACTTTCTGAGCACGACATTGGTTAAATTTGACTAAAACAACATCCAAAGACTTATTCTCGAGGCTCGTGGTGTATTATTGTCGTTCAAGTATGCAGCGGTTTGGTGTAAATGATCTTGGTAGAGTATCAAACTCTCATGGCTAACATTCCGTTTCTTAGACATTAGATTGATGATCATGGAAGAATCTCCGTACATCCTAAGAACTTTTACTTCTAAAGCTACAGCCTCTAATCTGGCTTAGGGATGTCAATGGGTCGGGTCCGGGTCGGGTCCACCCAGACCCAGATCCTTTAAGCAAATCAAATCCTTGATCCAGACCCTACCCTAGACCCGGCGGGTCCAATTTTTGAAGACCCAGACCTGGATCCTTTGGATCCTGACGGGTCCCGGGTCCTTATAATAGATCCTAGCACTAAATTGATTACTTTCAAGGAAAAAAAAAACAAAAAAAAAGAACATCAAATTTCTGGAAAACCACATGTCTACAAACCAGAGACATTTTTGTTTAGGCATAGACTTCAAACCATGTAAGAAACTAACAGTCTACGAACACGAGACATTTCCACTGAAAACAAAGAACACAAAAAGCATCATCATCATCAACAATAGCAACAACAACAACAAGGACAACGTGAAGGTCAGCGGAGAGAAGAAGACGGCGTGGTGGTCTGCAACATCAATGGCGTGAAGGTCAGAGAAAAAGAAAGAGGAAGAGAGAAAGAGAAAGTCAGAGAAAGAGATAAGAAGACGACGTGAAGCTTACCTCGCGGAGAGAAGATCGGCGGCCGGCCGGCTTGGCGAAGGGATGGGGATTGGGGAAGTGGGCGGCGGCAGTTAGGGTGTTGGGGGAGTGAGGAGTGGGGAATTGGTGATGTATTATGTAATTTATTTAGGCCTTTTGGGTTTAAGTTACTTTGTTCCAGTAAGCTTACTTGTTTTTTTTTTTTTTGTTTTTTTTCCCTTAATGGGTAATCGGGTCAGGTCCCGGGACCAATTTTAAGACCCGGTCCAAACCCTCTCTTAACGGGTCTTGGACCCGACCCGGATCCAACGGGTCTAAAATTTTTGAACCCAAATCCTTTATAAACGGATCGGGTCTGGCGGGTCTGGGTTGGGTTCAGACCCATTGCCATCCCTAATCTGGCTATGCATGCTACTTATTCAGCGGCATTATTGGTTACTCCAAAGTAGAGTTTGAAACATGGTGGGATATGTGCCCCATCACATTTTACTAGGAAGACTAATTCAAAAACCTTTTTTGATTGCTCCATTGAAACATAAACCGAGTGTCATTATCTGTAGGCATGATGTTTTCATTGGGAGGATCATAATTTTCTTTGCCCTCTAATAGGTAGTTAGCTAGATATTTCGAAACTACAAGCCCTTTGATACTTTTGTGTTGGTCGTATTTGAGATCGAATTTGGATAATAGAATAGTCCAGTGCACCAACTTTCCATTCAGGATTGGCTTTTGGAAGACATTTAAGGGGATTCTTTCTTGATCTTGTGAGGACCACATGGCTAAGCATATAGAGCCTTAATTTTTTAGTTGCTCAAACAAATGCTAGGCATGTTTTCTCGACTTGAGAGTATCGTGTTTCGCAATCAATAAATTTCTTACTCAAGCCATAAACTTTTTTTCTTTCTCGTCAATGTCTTGGCTAGCATAACCTTCATTGCTGCCACAGTGATGGTAAAGTTGACATTCAAAGGTATTCCCTGTATTAGCGAGACTAATGTAGAATGATTGGCCAAGTGCTCTCCTATTTTATTGAATGTCGTTTGGCACTCTTGATCCCACTTTGTCTTGGTTCCTTTTTAGTGTTTTCAATATCGGTTCACATATAGTAGTCATCTTTGAGATGAATAGACTAATATAGTAAAGTATTCCAGGGAACTACCTTATTTCCTTTTCTATCGATGGAGGAGGCCTTTTCCTTATTGCCTTTATTTTTTATGGATCGACTTCCATGCCTCGTGAACTAACAATGAAACCTAAGAGTTTGTTGCAAGTTACCCCAAAGGCGCATTCCTACGGATTCATCTAGAACTTTCTCAATCAGTCCAATATTTTTGAAGATTTGATACAATTTCATCCCTAGCACTAGGTTTTACGATCATGTTATGGATGTATAACTTTGCCTCTTTATGCATATCGTCATGTAAAAGGGTCGTGGTTGTCTTTTGATATGTGGACCATGCATTCTATAACCCAAATTGTATGATGCGTTACTAATATGTACTCGAAGGTACTATAAATGTAATTTTAGCCATGTCTTCTTTGGCCATTTGTAACTAATTATACACGACGCACCCATCGATGAAGGATAATAGTTCATGCTTTGCGGCATTATCAACTAGAACATCAATGTTTGTTAAGAGGAAATCGTGCTAGGGACTAAATTCGTTGAGATCCCTGAAGTCCACTCACATCCTAATTTTTTCGTCGTCTTTCATTGGAACTGGAGTATGTTGGTTACCCAATCGGTTATTCTGAGACTACGATGAAACCGGCATCCAATAATTTCTCAACTTGCTCTTTGATGTTTAAACTCCATTTTAATTTCATTCTCCTTATTCAGTTAGACAATATTAGAATCTAAGTTCAGCACTTATTGATCCCAGACATGTCCCTATAAGAACAAGCGAAAACGTCTTCATATTTCTTTAGAAGGTTTATGAATTTGGTACGTTCATGAGAAGTTAGAGACATTCCAATTCTTAGTTCTTTTGGATTTTGTTTAGTGCCCAAGTTAATTAATTCAGTTTCCTCTGTAATTGAAGTTCTTTCCTCATGTTCATGAACGGCTTGGAGTAACTCATTAATGTCGTTGGATTCGGTTTTAGTTAGCTTTCTAGGAAGTAAGCATAAATATTCATCTCATTCATTTTTCGAGAGAGTACATCAAGAGGTGGATCTGAATTGAAAGGGTCGTTGTGGGAAGCTTTTCTGCAAGTTTTTGGAATAGGGGGAGGATATTGAGCCGTAGTTCCAACTATTTATTTGTCGTCTCTCTTGAAATCGCTGGATTCGATGATTGTGCCTTCCCCAAGAGTGATATTTAACTTTCTTATATCATCGGTGGTCCAGGTAAAACTTCTACGGAAGCCGTGCACCATCTAGTTGGTAGAAGTGATAACTGATAAGTTGTGTTGGATGAAGCATGTATCATGCAAAACCATCACCACATTATTCGGGGCCCAAAGCATTATTCGGGGTATGCTCGATCCAATCTATGGTTTGTTGCTCTTGGGGGAAGGGAGTACCTAGCAAGGTTGGAGTCTTGATCTATTTCAAATATAGGGATAATTATGTCATCTTCCTTAAGGAAGAACGGCACGAGAAAGCCATAATAAGAGAAAATATCGCCATGCCAAACAAATTAGTCGTTCAAGCTTCTTTAGCTATCCCTTAGTTTCTTTTTGAGTAAGAACGTATCCCATGCCAAACAAGTTATTTCTCATTTTCTTGAAGCATAATGTGTCCATGCCTTGACTTTGCTTTCCGATCCCCATGGACAGCATGTACCCTCTTTTCCGCAGTATGGTGTCGGTGTGCACATTAGAGTAGGGGTCAAACTCAAACGGTAGCACATTGACTTTGAAGCTAAACCCCCAAACATCTTCATCATCCTCACTCTACTCTATTCTAAAGCCGGTTCTTTGCTAATTGCGACTTCCATTGTGTCATCATCAATTATGACCTCAATCCCTCCGATGAATAGTTTTTACTTTTTAGTGTAAGGTAGAAGGAACGACTAGTCCTATCGAGATATCCAAAGTAGATAGGGACATGACAAAAGGATTAAAGGCTCAAGGCTCTCTTCTTTTAGATCATTACCGAGGATAAGGGCGTTGACTTCATTGACTTCGAGCGTTATGCCTCCACTAGCGGTACTTTATAATTTTTGTAATAGGTCTTCAATTTGGGCGTGGAATTGGCTAGTTCTTCCTATATAGTAACACCTATATCTTTGAGCTGGACTATGGACTATGGTAAAGATGGGTTAGTAGACCAAATATTTCTTATATTCAGGTTGGAGATTCCTAATCACTTTACTAACTTGGTCTTTTTTCTTAAGGGCTATTGGCCATAAGAGCTTCCTTCTCCCTCCATCAAGTGAGTAAAGCCTTACAATGCTCTTTCTTCTCCTGTTCGATCGCTTCTAGTTCTCTAAAGGTGATATGTAAGTCATTATCGTAGGAATACTATAGGCATGGAAATCTTTGGTTAGGTCAGACCAATTTTGAGATTTTTCAATGTCGAGGGAATAGTACCAGAAGGAGGCTACTCCCTGTAGGCTAAGATGAAATATATGAGGGAATTTATCTTTAGTGATTCCTTCGAGGGCCGGAGCCGTGACTTAACTCTTAATGTAGATCTTGGGGTTCCCAAGCCCAATGCACTTTGATAGATCTGAGAGCACAATTTTGTTAGGTAAGGCATATTTGATGTTAGGGGTAAAGCTCTACACATTGTAGTCACTGTACATTTTATTTTGTTTAACATGGCCTCTTAAGGCCTTTTTGCATTTCCCGATTGACCAGTCCGGTGTCAGGTTTGTTTCTACAAAAGTAACTCTGGTTTAGAGGTCATTAAGCATACGAGCAAGATCACCTAGAGAGACTGGGTCATACATGGTGTAGTCTAATCGTCTAATGCAAGATTGAGCTAAACAGTTCGGTGGCGGGTGTTGTCGCGATCTTGCTCTTCTGACTGGGCGATTACAGGCGTTGCATTTCTAACGATATTGATTCATTGACTGAAAAATACCGAGTCACATAATGAATGGAATGGAGAATGCCAAAAAATGAAAAAATATAATCTATATACATATACTAAAGGAGCTACCAGAGACACAATTTCTATCGTACACCATAGTGTACCATGCTTTGTACACCCACTAAGGACACTGATGGTATAATATTGTATTTCA
>ONZA01007652.1:36507-50144 GCA_900322205.1 Kewa caespitosa
TGTTAGTTTCGTGTCGTTACCTTCGCATCTAATTAGACTGTGCTCCATTGAAATTTTGATAAAAAGTGAAACATGAAAGTTGTAGTTTTTTTTATTATCTTTGCAAAGTGTCTTGAATCACTTGATTCGGAGTCCGTATGAGAGAGCCACGCATGAAAAACCGAACTGTTGTACAAAACAATCAAAATGTTTGTTAGTTTCGTGTCATTACTTTAGGGCCAAATTCATACTGTGCTCCATTGAGATTTTGAAAATATGTGAAAACATGAAAGTTGTAGTTCTTTTTATAAGATTTACAAAGATTCTTGAATCACTTGATTTGAAGTCCGTATGGCAGGTCCATGCACGAAAAACCGAACTGCTGTACAGAACTATCTGAACGTCTGTTAGTTTCATGTCGTTACTTTCGGGTCTAATTCAGACTATGCTACATTGAGATTCTACAAAAATGTGAAACATGAAATTTGTATTTCTTTTTATTAGCTTTACAAAGAGCTTGAATCACTTGATTCGGAGTCCATATGAGAGGGCTATGCATGAAAAATCGAACTGCTGTACAGAACAATCAGAATGTTTGCTAGTTTCGTGTCGTTACTTTCGGGTCCAATTCAGACAATGCTCCATTGAGATTTTGAAAAAACATGAAGCATCAAAGTTGTAGTTCTTTTTATTATATTTACAAAGAGTTGTGAATCACTTGATTCGGTGTCTCTATGAGAGGGCCACGCATGAAAAACCGAACTGTTGTACAAAACAATTTGAATGTTTGTTAGTTTCGTGTCGTTACTTTCGGATCTAATTAAGACTATGCTCCTTTGAGATTTTGAAAAAACGTAAAGCATGAAAGTTGTAGTTCTTTTTATTATATTTACAAAGTGTCTTGAATCACTTGATTTGGAGTCCGTATAAGAGGGCCACGCATGAAAATCCGAATTTCTGTACAGAACAATCTGAATGTTTGTTAATTTGTTGTCGTTACATTCAGCTCTAATTCAAACTATGATCCATTAAGATTTTGACAAAACGTGAAACATGAAAGTTGTAGTTATTTTTATTAGCTTTATAAAGAGTCTTGAATCACTTGGTTCGGAGTCTGTATGAGACGGCCACGCATGAAAAACCGAACTGCTGTAAAGAATGTTTGTTAGTTTCGTGTCATTATCCATTGAGATTTTGAGAAAATGTGAAACATAAAAGCTGTAGTTATTTTTATGAGCTTTACAAAGAATCTGAAATCACTTGATTCTGATTCCGTATGAGAGTCGATGCATGAAATACTGAACTACTGTCATTATACATCAACAATTGATCTCATATTTCTATCGGTTTTACGCACTAATAACATTTGGTTTTGTATAGGTTGATGGATTCATTTTCATTTGATGATGATGATATTCAGGATGATGAGATGAACAATGACTATGAGGGGTATAGTGATAAGATGTTATTTGTGAGATGGATAAGAAAGTTTGTTTTTAATTTGGTAACACAAATTTTCCTGTATAATGCATGAATCTAATATGACATGTGATTAATCAATAATTATTTTATGTAATCAGGGCTTTCGAAATATAGGGGAAAAACAAGAATCAAAAGCGAAGTTACAAACGGGAAGTGATAGAGGTAATTTAATAAACTCTATGTATAGAGTTAGGCTATGCACTTTATTGTTTTTCTTGTATGTGATGGGTTTTCTTAATTTGCACTTTTTTTTTCATATTCATGTATGTAGTGCCCCAAACAATATAACGACATCAATTGTGGAAATAGCGCGTTGAGAAATATGCATGAGATTGTTGATGTCAAACCCACTACAATTCCATTGAAGGTTGTGCTATTCAATTGTTATTTATAAAAGTTGATGCATTCTTGATATATATATCTTCTCATGAGTAATATATTTCATATTTTGGGTAATACTTTGACAAATACAAGTATAAGCTCTACTCAAAAGATGATCTCGATGAAGTTAGATATGAGTGGGCTCGTTTTGTAATAACTTTGTGGAAGTAGACTAATAGAGATAATGACATACAATTATTTCGTTGACTTATTATTTAATGGATTCATGACTTCTATGTAATTGTTTTATTATGCTAAATCGTACGTCTTATTGTTTTGAGGTTATACATACTTATTCATGATGTTCATCATTTGCTTAGTTGGAAATGGTTTTGTGGCATGTACTGATTGATTCGAGTTAGAAAGTATATAGCTGAAGCTTTGTAGCTTGATGATGAAATGGGTGGTTGTGTTTTATTGATGGATGAATATGCGTATGCGTGAAATTCCAGTATTGATACATGTATAACTAAAGCATATTATAGCACAGGGTGTAATGTATATACAAATGTTTACAAAAAATATATTAAGAAATTAATAGTGGTTAAAAAATAGTTGGTATAAAACTTTCTAGTTGGTAATTTAAAAGCCGTTGTAAACCTAAATAACAATAGCGCTTTAAAGAAAATCGCTATGAAACCAAGCTCCATAGGATATTCTCACGTTGGATACAAGAATTTATAGCGGTTTCAACGAACCGTTATAGACCGAGATTTATAACGATTTTTTACAAACCGCTTTAAGTATCTATAGCAGTTTTGAAATGCGCTATGAAAACTTATATACATCGGGTCTAAACCGGTACCTTTTCCGCTATTAATGGGGTTCTAAAACTGCTATAAATAAAGAAAAATGGCACAGTGATAGTTCACTTGCGCGCTCACCCTTTCCAGAGAAAGGTGACTTTTCATTTTCCCAACTGAACATAATTAGTAAGTATCAAATGACTCCAGGTCAAATGAAGTCAGAATTCCTTCCTTTAGAAGATTCTTAATGCGTTTCACATTTACATGGCCTAATCGACAATGCCATAGATATGTGGGTTACATTGGTTCTAGCCTTCTTGTTATTGATAGCGACTATGATTTTGTCCAAATTCAGCAAATAAAGCTCATTATGTAAACGAGCCTCACAATAAAACATGTGGTTCTTTGAAATCAAACATGAACCATTCTTAATGTTAAAGAAAAGCGTTCCATATCCAAAATGGAAGCTGAAATAATGTTTTTGCTAATACTTAGAACAAAATCACAATTGTTCAACTCAAGTATAAAACCCGAAGGCAAAGACAAAACATAGATTCCTACGATCACGACAGCAACTCTGGCTCCATTTCAAACTCGTAGGTCCACCTCATCCTTAGCCACCTTCCTAGGCTACCTTAGTTCCTGCACATTTGCACAAATGTGAGCACCACAGCCGATATCCAATACCCAATCAGAAGTTGATGTAGCTAAATTTACTTCAATAATAAGGATATCTGTAGGGGCCACGACCTTCCCGCTCGCCACGAGGAGAGGCGGAAGTTGAATAAGGCGCGCGTACCACCCAAGCAAATGGGTGCGTGTATGGGGGTAAAATTAGCAAGTGGGAGTAAAACAAAATTCATCAACAATCTATTTGCACCCATTGTCATTGAAACAAGTCCAAGAAGTTATTCCGAATGTCAGTGTATGCCTCCGAATTCAGTTGTGACTCGTGATTTATTCTCCATCACGTTTGTTTTAACATTATGAACTTTAAAACTGCTTTCAATAAGTCAATTGAATCACTATCTCAATTATTAATCCCAAGTCACTTGCATCTTGGCTGAAGGACATTTTCCTTTAATCCCTTTGAGGTATTTTTATATATATCTCATTATAAAGTGATCCATATAAATATGATTCCACAACATCTATTAAGCGCATTTGTAGTCTATTTCAAACACTCTGGCCAATTAGGAATCTCTACTTGTTGTCAACTACTACTAGAGAGTATGTCTCTTCATAATCTAAACATGATCTTCGAGAAAAACCTTGGGCTACAAGTCTTGCCTTGTACCTCACAATTTTATTTTCCTCATTTCGTTTTCTTATGAAAACCCATTTGTAACCAAGAGCTTTCACCCGTTTTGGTGGTTGGACTATAGCACCAAAGACACCTTGCTCATCAAGCAACTTCAATTCTGCCTGGATTGTCTCTTCCATTTTGGCCAATATTTCATTTTTTGACATTCGTCAATTGTTCTCGGTTGGATGTCTTCACCATCGTTTGCTATTTTTGTGGCAACAAAATGCACAAATAAATCATCAATCTCAATGTCTTTTCTATTCAATTCGATCCCGATATGAACACAATTAATTGGTACTTCACAATTATCAATTGGAGGAATTTCATCTGAGGGATCAATGATGACATGGCATGTATCTTGAATCTATCCCTTTTCTTTGTCGTAAGATTGGACAATTCTCGTGGTATTATCTTTCTGCTTTCTTGACTTTCTTGGTTTCAAATCTTTTGTTTTTGTGGTATGTTCGTTTGCAAGAATGGTTCATTCAAAATTTTCTATAGGAATGGTTCTTTTGATTTTTATTTTTTTTTTTGCAGGAATTTCTATCCTCGCAAGAGCATTCATTGCACGAAGCCAGGAACGTGTGACTTTAACTCTCTTTGCATCAATGAATGCATCAGGCGATTCATTTGTAACATTTTGTAAATGGATTATTTTTCGAACTTCATGTTCACATTCCTTAGAATGAGGGCCAAGGAAGGATAATTCAATTGCATTCCATGTAATTTCCTTTGTATGTGGGTGCATTTTATCTTTTCCTCCCCCTAAGGATAGTAATATTTAATCGTCCAAACTGACAGTCACCGAACGTTGCCATGAACAAGTCACCAGTCAATGGTTCAAGATTTTTAATCATGAATGGAGATTCATAAACGGCGTATATTCTCAACCTTATTGTGGACCCATTTTAGTACAATTTGGTGGAGCTATTGGAAAATAAAAAGCACATCTAAAAGTTCTCAAGTGTGCTATGCTTGACTCTTTCCATGTTACCAATTGTAATGATAAAAATTCATGATATGTAGTTGGCCTAAGCAGCATGTCCCCAAGCAGATGATGGTAATTTTGAGTTCATCAATAATGGTCTAGCGATTAATTATAATCACTTAATCAATGTTTTAGCAAGACCATTTTGAGTATGGACATGAGCCACGAGATGTTCCACTTTAATCCCAATGGACATACAAAATTCATTAAATATCTAAGAGGTAAATTTTCCTGCATTATCCAACCTTATTTTCTTTGTTCGATGTTCTAGATATTGTGCCCTCAATCGAATATTTGAGCTAAAAGTTTAGTAAATGTGACATTTCTGGTCGATAGTAGGCTCACATGCAACCAACGTTTCCGTGCATCGATTAGCACCATGAAATACCTATATGGGTTCCATCCAGGATTAATTTGGCCATAAATATGTCTTTATATTCTTTCAAGAAATTTAGAAATTTCATTTTTGATTTTTTATAGGAAGGTCTCACAATTAACTTCCCAAGTGAACATGCGACACAAGGAATTTTCGAATGGGTGCCCATTTGAGCTTTTAATGATTTTAAGCATCATGTTTGTGCTTGAATTACCCAACCGGTCGGGCCCCAGAGAATACATCATCTTGTTATCAACCTTCTGGTTACATACTATTATACCAATTCCAAGGTCGCACAACCAAGCACAAAACATTAATGATCCGACACCGGATACCGATCACCTGATTATCAGGCCTTGACCTCAGGTGAGTCCAACTCCCATGTGATCATCAAGTTGCCTTGAACCTGTCCCTCCCATTTTCTTGGGTTTGAGATTTGGAGGCCCAAGGAGCTCCCCTCCGTGATCCACGCCGACTAGGGTTGACGTGTCAAGCCTTGATAGGCTATGCAATTTTCAAGATCCTATACAAAGGACCCCTTAGGGTTCCCAGAGAAGTAAATTCTCATTTCTCTATTCGAAAAACAATTCATTATTCAGTTCATCTCGAAGTTGGTGGGTATCCTCTTGCATTCTCATTCCGACTTGTCACATGACAAATCTATGGACCACCCCCGGGGGAATTTCACATTTGCTTCACTATGTAGGAGTCCGAAGTGACATCCAAATCCCCGTCTTACCTTTTAGATTTCTCAGTCTCCTAAAAATCTCCTCCTTTGACGTTTCAAGGCCTCACTTCGGAGAAAACCCCTGACACATTTTTTGTCGCATGTGGGGAGTGACTCTCAATTTTTATATAGTCTACCTCTTGCATTACTCAGTCTATCCCACTTCAAGCAATCGATGTAGTAGAGTCGAAACAATCCTTCAACGAGTCCGCAAGGAGACGCCAGAAAAGATGCGCCCCAAAACAGAAGGCGCTACTCAAGAACAAAAACAGATCCCAAAAATCCTGTAATACACCGCCCAGGTCATGGACAACCCAGGTTATGGCATTGCGGCCATTCAATATATCAATCCGCGAGAGTTCCACCCACTCCGTAGGGCGGGGGCCGTGGCCTAAACCCGTTTAGTCACAGGAGACTCACGTATCTAAAGGGAAACCACCTAAGGTCTCGAGTGGTCACCACTCCTACAGCACCAAGCGAGTTACCAAAGACTTTGCGCCACTGCTTAAATGAGCCGAACCGGAGTGACACAGTTTACCCCGAGGAGCTTTCAGGAGACATTCGTCATTTTCTATGACATAAAGATGAGGAAAGGCGACTGGGGGGCATTGGGTTCAAACCTTACTTCCCAATCCGGCTGGAAAAATTATCGTGTCTCTTGTTTCTTTGATTCAAAGATCCAACATTGCTATTTAAATTATCAATGCACATATCATCAACATGAATAACCATTTTCACCTCATTGATAATGGTTATAAGTTCATAATATTTCACTCCTAAAATCTGAGTTGTACTACTTTGGCTTTCCTCATAAATAGAAGATTCCATGTCATGATCTGTGGAATTGGTTTCAACATCTTGGTTTGTTGTTGGCAAATTAGCCGTAGATGAAGCCTCTTCAGCGCCGTTAAGGATCAACATACTTCTATTTCCTTTTCCATCCAATAACTTGTTTTCTTCCTCCCAAAGACAATTTCTCGTTGTGAAAGCAGAAAGGATCTCCTCTTTATCACAGTGCCCCACCAACTTCATTTGTTGTTCCATTTCCACTTCTTTGTTAATAGGATCAAGCTTAAGAGCCTCTTGTAGATCATGAAAGGCCTCTTTCGGATTTTAAAGTCCTAAAGAATCCAAGGCTCTTCAATAAAGGGCTTTGATATTGCAAGGGCCAAAATTCAAAATAAAGAAAACACACTTCCCTTACCTAATCATAAAATAATAACATGAGGAAAGTTGCAGCAAAGTTCAAGTGCAAAGAGAAAATCAAATCTTAGAGTAAACTATCATTCTCACGCCTTGAAGGCAAACAAGAACACAAAAATTCAATGCCTTATCATATTTTTCATGAGCAACACGCTAAAAGATTTATTTTTGTACAACCCATTTCCTTCCTTTTTGAGACTTTTACCAATAAAAAAATTCTTGGGGACCATCCAAATTAGATCTGAAGTGAAGCATATTTTCATCATAATCCTCCCTAAAATGAGTATACATAGGACATAATTATTATGTTACAATTTCTTGTATAGACCAGGTCCATAATATAAAAATCAATGACTTTGGTGACAAAAAAAATATATGTAAAACAAGAATACAATTTTCGTTTTCATACTATTTATTATTAGTGCTCCCTTTTCCTTCCTGACTCTCATTTTTTCCAACAAACACCCATGACCCAACAGGCCAACTATCTTTGCACCTCTCTCAAATTTCTCTACTCCTCACAGCCCATCACCACTTATATTGCCGCCTGCAATACGCCTCATCCACTCTTTCGTTGTCACTTTTTTTCCTTCCACCATTGCTGATGTCACGTCCCCCTTCCTGATTAGTGTCTTTCTCCTCTAATTTTAACCTATTTTTAATTTGAGTTTTAATTTTTTTTTTCTATTACCACCATGAAAGAGAGGAAGATAAGATCATGGATGACGGGGGGTGGGGGGGGGAATCTGGTGGTGACCTAGTTCAGTTCACTGTTGTGTAGGGTGGTATCGTTCATGGTCTCGACATACCGACATGGTGGTATGGTAATGGTGGAAGGGTGGAGAGACGTGAAGTATGTTAACAATAAATGGGGGTACTTTTGTATACTTAAGGGGTTACTTTACCATTTTACATGGGGTACTATGATAGAGGACACTTTAAACTCTAATGAGGAATAGTTTAATATTTCACGGGGGCTACTTTAACATTCAAAAGGGTTACTTTAACTTTACCTAGGGGCTACTTTAATAATTAAAAGGGTGTTATTCAACATTAATAGACATACTTTAACACTTTTTGAGGGGTACTTTAGTAGTTAATGGCTAGGTGATGGTGGAGAGATGAGGAGAGAGAATATAGAGGGTGTAGGCAATAGTGGACACCACCATCAAGGTTGTCGGCCAATGGAGAACAACGTGTTAGTAGTGTAAAGGCCACAACATATAAGTGGAGGTGGGGGCACGGTTATGGGTGGTGATGGTTGTTGAGGGAGGAGATGTGTGTATTTAAGTAATTGTTTGTTTTAACGATGTGGCATATGGTCCATACATAGGATAGACTAGGTCCACACTATTTCTTGTATATACAAGATTCATAATATGGACCAATAACATTGGTTACAATAAAATTTTGAAAACAAGAACATAATTGTCATTTTTATCCTATATATATTGGTCTTCCCTTTTCATTCCCTAAACTCAATCCCCCAACAAATACCCACGGCTCAACATGCCTCTTACCTTCCTTCTCCCTCAAATATCTCTCCCCTTCTCAGTAGGGCCATTCAAAAATAACCGTAACCAGTAAACGAACTGACAAGCTACAAAAACCGAAACGGAAAATAGGTTAACCGAACCAAAAAGTCAATATAATTAACCGAACTGCTAAAAACCTATAAATAATGATTTGGTTATGGTAGCGTCTAGGAATTTTATCGGTTCACTGAACCGAACCGTTGTTTAAAAAAGCTGGATTTTACTTTTTTATTTCTAGAAAAATAAATATTAGTTTATTGTCTTCATACACACTTTAAGGTTTTTACTTTATCCACCTCAGTCACTTTCCTCTCCTTCACTAGCCGCCATTACCCTTACTTACGCGGGCCACCTCGACAACATTCACAAAGGAAAAGCACCAACATGCCCTCAACAACGACGATTTCGGATATGAGAATGACATAAATTGGCTCATAAACGTGAGGTTCAAGTGATTATCATGCGGCCTTGTGGGTATAAGTTGATATGATCTATTCTATTTGTGGCTTTTCGGGTTTGTTTGATTTAATGGGTCATTTATTTTTGACTTTTTTTTTTTTTATTTTGTGGTCTCTTTTGTGTAACAACTGAGTAAGAAAAAATAAATTTAAACCTTATTTGTTCTACTTATTGTGGGTTTACGAAAAAAAATGTATTTTTTTTTTTTTTTTTTTTGCTTTTGGTTTGAGGAATCCATGGACACTGTGATTTTTTTTCGAATACAAGCATCACCGCTCAAAACAAAGGGAGACAAAGTTACACGGTTAACCACATAACCGGTCGAAGTTTCAGTTAACTGAAGTTTGGTTAACTGACTTCCAAAGAGGTTGGTTATGGTAATAAATTTACAATAACCGAAAAACCGGTTAACCAAGATTCGGTTAACCTAAACCTCGGTTAACCGGTTTTGAAAACCCCTTCTTCTTAGAGCCCACCACACCTACTCTGGCACCTACAAGACACGTCGTCCACTCTTTTGTTGTCTAGACACTTATTGTTCTGGTGTAGAATCTACTCAGCCAATTTTGACCAAGTAGCTGAGAGGTCAAATGAAGTCTAAATTTTATGAAGCTTTTTAAGGGTAGTGTACATACAAAGGAGTTTACTTCCATGTAACAGAATTTGATTTAGATGTTTCAATTAAGAGAAATAATTTTTGAAATTTGGGTATAGCAATTTAAGAAATTTGAGAGAGTGAGAGAGACGGATAAGAAGATAGGACTCCTAGGATTTTAGGTCATGCTTCTCCTTCCAAAATCAACTCCTTAAAAGCCACTTTTTGAATATATCATATATATATGTGTGTGTGCGCGCGTGTGCGTGCGTGCGTGCGTGCGTGTGTGTGTGAAGGAAATTACGGTTTTGACACGTGGCATTTCATCATCTATTTTAGCCTAATTTTTTCATTCATACTATTCATTTAGGCAGTATATAGGGTGTTGTTATTCATTTTAGTTAGCATTAATTCATAATTAACTTAATGTAGTCCATGATCATTTTGTTATAGTTTATAAAATTCAAAATACCAAGAAAATTCAATTAAAAAACCAAGGTAATAGGCATCCAATAATCCATCACAATGCATGCATTAGTCGGAAACATTTCTATCAATCATCTAAGTATAATCTGGAATGTTCATGCATGCACATGTACCACAATACATGCACAATTTAGGATATAAATACTAGACATAGTGTTTCGAAACACAAGTTCTACTTTTTTTCATTTTGATACCATCATTTTAGAATAATGGCATCACGTAATACCAATATTTCTCATCTTTTTATCAAGTTACCAGATAATATACAGTAAGATAGACAGGACCATATACATAATTGTTAATCTTACTTATTATAGCATGTATTACTATAATTCGACAAACTATTCATCTAAAAGTCATGAAAAATAATCTTATAAAATTGAAAAAAATAAATGAAAAAAAGTATGTGCATCGCACATGTATTTTTCAGTAATATCTCTAAAATCCAACTTCAACTTAACTATTTTTCGGATTTTAAATTAAACGAAAATTTCATAAGGTATCCTCAAAGTTTCAAGTAATGCATGAAAAACCCACGTTTTTCATTTTTTGCACAGAATGCCTTGGAACTTTGTGTTTGTGGTACATCCTATACAAACCCCCTAACGCAGTTAACTTACCCTCCAGCACCGATAACTTTTGTAACAAAATGACCATTTTGCCCTTTAGTGTGACGGTCAAAAAAAATTGAGTTTGAAATTAATTATTTTTTTTCAAAATTCAAAAATAAGACGATATGCAATGAAATATTTGGTGAACAGAATACCCACTATGTTTTTAAACTTTAGGGGCACCATGTGCACAACAAGAAAACTTGGGGTTATTCAATGCGTTGATCTTCTTCTACCTCAACGGCTCCTAGTAAGAAACTAGCCGTTTACAGCCGTTGGATTTTAATTTATAAAAGACATTTTTGTTAACCCTCCACCCCCTAAAATGCATGGAAAATGTTTTAACATGTATTTTATGGCACTTTAATTATGGAAAATGTGCACATATTATTGTCAATGACTTCTATCTCTTTTAATTCATCACAAGTACCATTGGAATAAGGAACATTAAAATACCTACTTTCACTACAATATACACATAATTTGCGAGCTCCTCAATTGATTTCTTCGAATCAACAATAGCAAGCCTCATGTCACTAATGCTTTGTTCAACTGCATCTATAGATTTCTTTCCCATCGTCAATGCTTTGTTGAACCCGTTCCATATGTACTCGGCTACTTATTCGAGCATCTTGACTTACTTGTGAATGGTTGTCTTCATCTACGATCTTTAGGGTCCTACACCATTGGAAGCATTGACAAGTGTTGCACTTGTAGTACAACCTACTTGGATTTCCTTCCGATTACGATGATTTTATTGCACATCTCTTTGGAGGTCGACAACCAGTACAATACTTGTTCGGCACTTGAACTCCTTACGATACACTTGAGATACCATAAGAATCTATGGAACAACCTACAAAATAGAGCAGAAAATGTAAACATTATGAATGCAAAAGGAAATATACAAATAAAATTAATAAGCACAACTTTGAAGATTTTTTTTTTTTTTTGGGAATACTTTGAATGATGTTGGAACTTTTGAGGAGGTGATTTTAGGGGGTGGAAGGTTAACATAAATGTCTTTTATAAACTAAAATTCAACGGCTATAAACGGCTAGTTTCTTACTATGAGCGGTTGAGGTAGCAGAAGATCAACGCACTGAATAGCCCCAAGTTTTCTTGTTGTGCACATGGTGCCCCTAAAGTTTAAAAACATAGTAGGTATTCTGTGCACCAAAAATTTCATTGCAGGTCGTCTTATTTTGAATTTTGAAAAAAAAAAATGAATTTCGAACTCAATTTTTTTTACTGTTACACTCAGGGGCAAAATGGTCATTTCGTCATAAAAGTTAACGGCGCTGGAGGGTAAGTTAACAGCGATAGGGGATTTTTAAATGATGTGCCACAAACACAAAGTTCCAGGGAGTCTGTGCGAAAATTGAAAAACGTGGGTTTCGTGCATTACTTGAAACTTTAAGGGTACCTCATGAAATTTCCGTAAATAAAAAAATTCAAACATGCATAAAATAATTTTATTTTGGCTCCAAAAATAACTCACTTAATTTCGTAGAGATATTTGAATCTCACATATTGAAAATTATGATTTTTAGGGTAGTACTTCTCCAAAAACATAACTTACAACATCCGTGGGGAACTCTTACTTGTAGCTATGATGGGCAACATGCAGACTCAAGTTGTGGGGGAGACAAACTGGGTTGGTTCACACGAGATGCAAGCAAAATAGACCCACGACTTGGTGAGGCTTGCAAAGACTACCTATCCACTGTGCACGTGCAGGGAGGGGCACAACTGAACCATTGAAAAGTGCATTGGGTTAGGGCAATCACCCATTGCATGGGAGATTTTGGCGCCTGTGGTGGTGGCGGTGAGACCAAACCCGATCAAGAGAAGCGAGGATTCTGTTAAGGAGTCCAGAATGCTTGTAAGGGGTCATTTTGCTAGTTCAAATGTGGAATTCGTTATTATGAGAAATAACATCTAGACTAATATAACCTCTAATCTCCATGTTGTAGGATTTAGACATCGATAAAGTAACTGGATGTATATCCTAAAAAACCATTCGGTGAAACAAGGTTGAATTTCGTTTGAAAATTTTGCAACAAAGTTACACCTAGGCACTTTGAAGAAGTTACAATCTAATATTTTCAAAAATAGTTTTTCATAGAAAATGTATTTCCAAACATTGGAATTGCAAGCCGATTAACAATGTCCACAGTCCAAAGACGTATAAAACGATCAACCTAAAGTTGAGCTGGCATACTAGTCCAAATGTCCAATTATAAGGCGATTTTAGGTTTGGCTACACCTTTTAACTGCTTGATATCCGAATATAGGATTTTCTGAAGTAAATTCCGCACTCAAGAAAGAGTTGTTAAAAATGTTTATTTTGACTATGAATGAGTCTACAAACTTGTTGAAATGGTTGCTATGTACAATAACTTTAGTACTTTGAGCCATGAGTAAATTAAAGACCCATAATGAGCGTTACATTGTGTGGTACCCTGTTTTCAAGTCCGACATACACCGATTAACATGTTGTTTTATAAATCATCACATTTGTATATGCCTATGCTATTTTCATAATAGCTATTTGTTCATGATTTTTTGGGTACAATCATGATCATCGAAACTCACTTTCACATTTAAGGATCCAAACAAATTAGCAGATGGTCGCCATATTATGGATAAGGAAATGGGTCCTCAAAGAACGTCTATACCTTATAACTTAAACTTCCTTGATAAGGATGCAAGATCGAGTCCTAGCAGTTGGTTTATTTGCTACTCCCTCCTTTCCCCATC
>ONZA01007652.1:70631-81686 GCA_900322205.1 Kewa caespitosa
CTCTCTCTCTCTCTCTCTCTCTCTCTCTCTCCCCCTAAAAAATTGCCCCCTAAGAGCCCAGGAAACCTTAACCCTAGCCCACCGCCGCTAGCCTCGCCAACCCAGTCAACTATGACGAACCTGAACCCCTTCTCTCTCAAAAAGCCTATTCCAAATACAAATCGGCCTACTCTTTATCTCAATCTCGATCCTTTTGTTCTCAATCTGGATTTATAATTCGAAACTTTGATAATTTCTACCCCTATCTCAGTTTCTTTCGATTTTGCTTGATTTATTGTGATGATTTTGTGATAAATCCTAATTACATGTACTTCTGTTTTGCAGGTTGCGGTATAGAGAGTTCGTTTTCATCAATCTGGACAAACCCTAAATTCAAACTGGGGTTTTTGCTGATAAGATCCAAAAACCGACTATTATATCAACCGGTTTCTTCAAGATGTAATTCATTCAATTCTATAGATCTGGAAAACCTAAATCAGGTTTTTTCGTTTTATGTCACTTCCCCTCTCGTTTTGAGAAGTCTTATCTTTTGATCGTTCTTTGCTGTATGAGTTGGATATGGATGCCCTGTGTTCCCTTATATGGTTTCTTGTTTGTCGCTTCCTTCTCTCAAATTGATTGTAGAATAGATCTCTATTATACCGTGGTTTTTGTCGTCTTTGTGAAGTGGCATATGTGGATATACTACAACTACAGTTGTTTCTGCTCTTCTTTCTGCTTTATTCTTTAGCATGTCACTTTTTGGGTCTATCCCCACTATAAAACTTCATCTTCCATATATTCTTCTTGTAGCTGCAGTACTTTCGATGATCTCGATTGTTCGGTTACTGTTCATGTTTGTCTTTTGCTTATTGGATCTCTAGCGTATTTTGGATTCTAAGAATGCTCTTTACTGTTGCTTATTTTTGTGAGATTATTGATACTATCTTTTTGACTTATGCTACCGTTCATCTTTGATGTCCCTACTATATCTTTGCTTTCTGGGTTTGTTTACATTTCTTTCATTTCTCCCGTACTCTCTGCATGTCTCAAATGAGTTGTAGGCTGCTCTAAGCAATTGTTTCTTACGTGTTTCTTCTAGGACATATCTTCTTCACTTGGTTTGTTCATAGATACTATGTGGCCATTATTCCCACTAGGGAAGGCAACGGGGCGGGGATGGGGCGGAGGTACCATCCTCCGCCCCCCCTGTCAAGAAAATTGGAGACCCGCCACCCGCCCGCCACCCGCGGCGGGTCTTACTTGTACCTCCATCCCCGCCTAGGTGGGTCTACATAGTCCTACCATCCCCACCCTGCCTGACCACAAAATCCACCCCCGCCGCGCCAGACCTGCCCTATCCCCGCCAGACCCGCCCCGTCCCCGCCACACCCGCCACATCCCCGTTTCTAAATTTCGCCAATTTCAAAATCATTTTAACTATAACACAAAGTCAGACATGAGTATTCTTCTCTCATTGTCCACATTGCCATACATGAAAAATTGACAATTCATTCAACAAGGTACATATAACTGAAAACTACAACATATACCTACCTATATGTCTACACATCACTAAATCCTTCCTCCCCACCCTTACCCTAACCCTAATCCCCAAATTAAACAACCAAATCAAAATATATGGGATTGGGATTATGGGTACACAACTTGAAAATGCAAACAAAGAATAGAAACTAGGCAACATTAACTAGTTTCTTCACTTGATTTCGAATTTTCGATGGAGGAGGCCGGCAGGAGTGTGCGGGGGCGGCTGGAAAAGGCGGCTGGAGGAGGCCGAATGGAGTGGGCGGGGGCGCCTGGATGAGGTCAGCTGGAGGAGGTTGGCTGGAGTGGGAGGCAGCTACAAGGTTGGGGCTTAGGGTTAGGTTAGAGAAGAGAGAGTTAGGGTGAGTAAGTATTGAGGAACTGACTCAAGTGAGTTTGACTGAGTCAGTTAACTTTATGAAATGGCTATTTAGTAATTTCCTTATTCATATATTTTCGTAAAAATAAAATGATGAAAAAAGGATATATAGGTGGGTCTCAGACAGGGCGATGCACGGAAGTTGGATGCGGGGCAGGGCGGGGTGGGGCGAGTCCGAGGCGAGGCGGGTCCGGCGTAAAATTCACCACCCGCCCCGTCACCCGTGGAGGGTCTGCATTTTAGCACCAGACCCGCCCCACCATCCGCCAATCCATGGTCCATCCCCGCCCCAATTGGGGCGGTGGCGCAGCAAGACCCGCTTGAACCCGCCCCACTGCCATCCCTAATTCCCACTCTTTTCTTCCATGAACTAGTGTCCATGCATCTCTTCTGTCACTCCTTCACTATTACTTACGTTCATACTTTCTTCCTTTCCATGCTTATATATACATGGAGTCGACTGTACGGATTTTCACTTTTATGCACACTTGCACATTGAGTGTTTTTGTCTTTCATCCTCAATACTCTGAAACCTTACCTCACTGCTCCCCGCGCACTCTGCCCAATTTTAGGTTTTTTTTTTCGCTTTCTGACAATGAACTCCTCCATTTCCCCTACTACACCCATCAAAACCATTGACAATGCATCTGTTATATAATCCGATACATCTTCCAATGACCTACATGTTACCAACTCACAAATAATCTCAACCATGAGAAGAGCGAGATTAGATGTTTATATAAGGGCTGTTCACACAACCTCACGCAATAAGCGTCTTTTAGAGACATCACCTGAGGTTTGGGAGGTCAAACTGAAAATCTCTATCCCTCTGGATATTTTGAACATAAATGTAATAATTGCAGAAGTCGAATTCAGGTTGGAACCCTTCCCAATGGACTAGGTCCTAGAGACTTCTCAAGAACACAAATCACATCGGTTGCTGACCAACTGCTGTGTGGCAATGTCTCCTCCCCCTTTGTGGCCACTACCCTTGCAGAGCTCAAAGTAGTTTGCCTCATAGGTAAGATATGGGGTGAGATAATTAACTTTAAAAGTATAGTTTGCTAAAGAATGATTGGAAGCCTTTAGGTAATGAATTGATTTTAATTCATTTGCTAATACTAAAGATAAATCCTTTGTTTGCGAAAATCGACCTTGGTTCGTTGGAGGCCTCAATTTTTTCTTGCAACCTTGGCTTCCCTCTTTTCATCCTCATACCACAGACATCACTCTTGTAGACCAATGGGTCCGAGTCTGCTGTCTTCGACTCCAAAGTTGGACCATTCCTACCCTTTCCACCATTTTTAGTCATATTGGTATATACTGTTATCCATATGGATGACTACTCTAAGTACTTCATAAAGACTAAGTATGATAGGGTTTGTCTTAATGTTGATATCATGAAACATCTTCCTGGCTCTATTTCCTGGAAAACCACGAATATGATCTTTTCTAGGAAGGGCTTTTAATCCCTTTGCTCTTTGTGGTAATTTATTGCAAAAAATTGAAGATTGCCCTCTAAGAAACATTAAAAAACCTGCCCAACTTATCATTGAAAATTTCTCTAAACATATAGAACCCCCATCCCCGACTAAAGATGTGCAGTGACTCTTAGTCTAGTAAACCTCCTAATGAAAAATGGATCAAAATACATCCTAAAGTTTTGACTAAGTCACAAGTTCAAGCGGAGAAACGGGCTAATCTTTTGACTCTAGGCCGTGAGACCAAACCTGCCCAAAAAGTCAAATCACACTGACCCAAACCCCCCCCCAAAGTTTTTGTTAGTTGTATGGCCGGCCACCCTGACACGTATCTGATGACACTGATAATCTTGTTGTTGTGCATGCCGCCATTGATACTTTGAAAGAGGATGACACCCCTCTTCATACTAGCCCAGCTCCGACCACACCCCCTCTGCGAATCTAATTATGACAACAAACTCGTTTATGCTACTCTTAGATGATAATGCTTTTGCTATTATTGATAATACTAAAGGTTTCCTTTCTGAATTCCAACCTCTAAATGATGGATATATTGATGATGATTTATATTGTTCGGTAGATTTAGATGAACCTGAAGGGATGGAAGATGATAATTTGCTAGCCTTTCTCAATGAAGTTGTACCTCAATTTCCTTCTACGATTTTTTTCAAAAAGCGTAAATTCAATGACACTAAAGATTTGGCTTCCTCCAACACTAACTATGATCAATATGTTCCAAGCTTTTTTCTTTCGAATGCCTTGAGTTATCGGATTGTTTGTCACATCAATTGTAGTATCTTATCTCCTTGTTGTCCTAAATATACATGCTTTGCACAAAACCTAATTATTTACTTATCGGCCATCCAACGTTGAGCGTCCTCTGCAACGTTCGCGATAGGCTTTCTGCTCGGCTTCCTGCCTCGTACTCGCTATGTAGCTTTTGTTTTCCCTACATGCTTTAGTCCTCTTATAATTCTTGTGTTCAGTTTGTAATAATGAATAAACCTCTCCCCATTTTTCCTTTCAAGGTTTACATTTGGTTTGCAATAATCAACTCTTTTGGGAGTTTGTACGCTATCACTGCCCCTTGTGGACTGGTCACCAACGTAAAAACTAATGCACTATGTTTGCTAACTTATGCATTTTATTTTCCTATAGATTGGATGACGATCATATGCCCAATAAGGTGGTCTTTTTAGACCATTTTATTTTCGACTGGGGCTTCACAACCTCTTATCTTTCTTGGGGATAACAGGGACCGTCCATGCTTATGGATGGATGTCATTTTGGACAGCCTTCTCGGCCTCAACAACAACTCACAGAAGTCCTCTCCTTTTCTAAACTCATACGTCAATGTATTGGCATCTTTGTACTATATGCTATGGCATTTGTTAAAATCTGACCGATTCCTAACCATGTTAAGAACTCCAAAATTTCAGAATAATAGAAATTTCGAACTTATGTTGGCTTTCATATATGAAAAGTATCGATGATATTAGCTTCACCGAACCTCATCCATGTGTTTACTCTAAAATTTATGTCCTTATTAAATGAGAATTATTAGCTGGAATATTTATGGAGCTAAAAAGCCCACAGCTAAAGGCCAACTTTCTTATCTTAAACGAAAAATTTAATCCTGACATTGTTTTTGTTCTTGAAATAAAAACTTTAGCTTTTAATTTGCAAAGAATAGTAAACTCTCTTGGTTTCCATAATGTCAAAATTACTTGGTCAGTCCGGTGGAATTTGGGCTTTATGGAATGCTACCAATACTAATATCCTTTCTACATCTTCTAATGATAGAAGTATATCGTTACATGTTTTTGATAGAATAATTCAAAAAGAATGTCTTAGTACAAGCATTTATGGCCCAACTCAGCATTTTGAAAAAGCCGCTCTCTGGTCCAACTGAACGACTACTGCACAATCATGGCAAGTACCGTGGTTAATCATTGGTGTGAAGTGATGTCGCTTAATGAAAAATAAGGTGGTGCACCACCCTATCTAAATAGAATTCTAACGTTACAAAATTTTCTTCAAAATACGAATATGATCGATATTCTCTGTACGGGAAGTCCCTTTACTTGGAAACAATCTGCCCAATTAGGAACTATCTATGAGAGATCAAATCGAGCAATTTGTAGTGACGACTGGATGTCACTTTACCTAGACTCTATTACTACTACATGATCTTTTTCCTATTTTGATCACATGCCTCTTCTACTTCACACAAGATCCCATGTTACTCCATGAGTCTTTCAAATTCCAACCTCGCTGGATTTACAACATGGAATCTTTTGACATAGTTAAGAAAGCATTGTCAACCCATTTTCCGGGAGTACAAATGTTCTCGCTTGTGAAAAAAAATTGCAACATTTCAAATATGATCTCAAAGCATGGCATAAAGTGAGATATGGAAATCTCCAATAGAAATTAAACAACAATAACGACAAACTTAAATTTGTCCAAAGCAAAATCACTAGCCCTACAGATCATAATCTGCTAAAATGGCAACTTCTTTTTCTAAAGCAAAGGGAAAAAAGTTATGCTTTTCAACCAAATTTTTTAGGGATATTACCATAGAAAGCAATGTCTCACACATGGTGACCGTAATTCTAGATTTTTTCGTATCCGAAACAATATACGACAACAACGCCGTACTTTATTTCGTATTAAAGATCCATTTGAAATTTTGATTGATGACCCTTCAGAAGTCAACAATCAATTTTCTAAGTGTTTTGAAAAATAATTTTCTACAAACTTCCCTCACAATAGGGACCTTTGTATTTCTGAATTACCGCCTCTAATTTCGACTGAGGAAAACAACCTTCTCACACAACCAGCTTCAAATGATGAAATCAAACAAACAATTTTTCAAATGGAATTATTCAAAACAGCGGGCCCAGATGGGTCAGGCCCAATATTCTTTCAGAAATATTAGCACATTATTCATAATGATGTCATTAATGCTATTAGAGGGTTCTTCACCCATGGAAAAAATTTAGAAGAAATTAATAATATTATCATCACACTAATCCCTAAGATTCCAGATCCGGAAACTCCGAACAATTTTCGCCCTATTAGTTTAAGTGATGTTGTTTACAAAATCATCTCCAAGATTTTGGTAAACAGACTTCGCCCTTTGTTATGCAATATCATTGGTCATTTCCAGAATGCTTTTGTCCCTGATAGGAACATTCAAGATATTGTCCTTCTTATGCAAGAGAGTAATCATATGTTCAAGCATTCTAAAAATAAAATAGGATGGATGACTATCAAACTCGATATGGAAAAGGCTTACGACCGTATTGAGTGAGATTTTTATTCCAAACTCTGCACAAGCTTGGCTTTTCGAAAAAATCGATCAACTGGATCCATGAATGTGTCGCCACTGTCTCTTACTCCATTAATATTAATGGACAGATACATGACTTCTTTAAGCCTAGTCATGGGCTACGACAAGGTGACCCTCTATCTCCATACTTATTTATTATTTGTAAGGAAGTATTTGTCATATGAATACATCCTGCCTCTATGGAAACTAAGAATGGAATCAATATTAAAATCGCCCCCGTGCCCCTACTATACTGGGACTTTTCTTTGCTGATGATAATATCCGTTTTTTGTCAAGCCCAAAAGAAGTCTGCTAATATTCTTAAGACCCTACTTCATAATTTTGTTCCCAATCAGGGCAACTAGTCAATTTCCACAAGTCCTTTATAGCCTACTCTAGAAAAGTTCAACCTTCATGCAAACAAGATATTATCTTCCAAAATAATCTTGAGTTCCCTCTTATATCATACAATCTATAATTGTCCCTGTTAAAATTTTCAAAAAATTGGTCCAATTCAATTGACAATTCTTTTGGAAGTCCAATGCTAACTCTCAAGGGATCTCCCTTATAACATAGAATAAAGTCTGACGCCTGAAGAAGTAGAGAGGCCTCGGCCTTCGTAAATAACTCGCAATTAACCAGGCTTTTCTGGCAAAACTAGGTTAGAAAGTTTTAACCTAACCTCAAAATTTATGGATTCACTCGGTCAAAGCGAAGTACATTCGCAATTCCTCTTTTTTCAAAAGTTTCAAAAAATAGACCAACTCTCCTATATGGAACCAGATTTTGAAAAACAGAATGATTCTTAAATGTTAGATGGCTTATTTGCAATGTTCATCAAATCAACTTTCCGGAATGGTAAATGGGGCTTCCCTGTTGGCATAGTTGATCAGCTCTAGCTAAATGCCTATGATGTCGACGATCCAGACCTTAAAGTAAGTGCCTTCATCACTTCAGATTTTTAATGGAACGTTCCAACACTTTTGTCTGTGGTTCTGACCTCCACGGTAAACGTCATAAAAGGTATTCCCATTTCTAAATGCCCTCTAAACAATTTTATCTGCTGGGCTTTCTCACGGAATGGTCAGTTTAACACTAAATCTACAACTAGATTAGCTCATGACATTAGACATGGTTCTTCCCCAGATTGGAATTTGCTTGGATTTGGAAATTAGATGTAGCCCCTCTTATCCTCATTTTCATGTGACTTTTATTTCACAAGGCACTCCCTACCCGGGATCTTTTAACATCTCATGGGATGGATATTGATTCTTTGTCATTCTGTGACTAAAAACCTCGACCATTTCTTATACCCATCAATGGATTCGTATACCGGGACATCACACGTTAGTCATTGGTTAACTGGCATTTACACCGATCCTACGATTAATATTAACAAAGTGGCGTATTAACTTTGGTTTATTTGGAAATCTAGGAACGAAAAAGTCTTTGATAACGTTTTATCTACCCCTCTTGCTGCCATTCTTCAAACGGTCTCGGCCTTTAAAGAATAGAGCATACATAAGAAGCTAGATTCTAATTTTTCTGTTTCTCATAATTCGTCCATTATCTGCAAGCCAACTTCGTCAATCCAAGTAAATTGGGACCCTCCCCCTCAGGGTGACATCAATCTTAAATTTGACGATGCTTGTGCCAAAAAAACTCGGCAACTGATTTCATCTTACGAGATCACCTTGGTGATCTGATTTATGTAGGTAGTTCTAATATAGATCAACCTCTATTTTAGTAGCGCAGGTAACTGCACTACGAATGGAATATGACTAGCGCTAGCTTTTCATCCCAATCAACTGTATATTGAAGGCAACAATTTCATAGTTATTAATGCTCTTCTCACCGAATTTCGATCACATGGGAAATCATGTCCATTATATATGAATGCAAGATTCTTCTTCAACAAATTTCATTAATGTCTAACAGACACATTTACCGAGAAGGGAACAGAGTTGCTGACTACATCTCTAAGTTTGGTCTTTCGATCATAGATTCCTATGCTTTTTTCTGCCACTGAAGACCGTTCTCCATTTTATATTGTTCGAGACGATAAGATGGCGGACTTTGGCCTAATCTGTTAATTCTTTCTTACCAAACTTGCATAATCCAAAACCGAATGTCTAAGTTCAAACCATACTGATAAGAGAGAGTTCTAATAGGAACTAATTTAATTTATTCATCATCTTTGTTGGAGCAGACTCTACTTAATTCTAAATGAGTAGATATCCCTGACTTTTCAAAATCATCATCGCCATCTCCATAAGCAAATTTTGTTTCTATCTTCTTTCCTTGGTTCTTCAATGATTGTTGATAAAGATTCACAAATGCTTTGGCGTACGACAGGTATGCGGCTAGTGATTAGTACCTCCACAACGATAGAAAGCTTCCCAAGTCTTAGCTTTCTCACTTATGTTAGTGTCTCCATTATTCTGCCATTTTTGGTGGTGAGATGGGCCTTTGAAATAACTATCACGACCACCACGGACAGCACGACCTCCACAGTTTCCGCAACCACCATGATATCCACCATGGTAACCAAGTTTACCGTGGCCTTGTCCATAACCATGACTGCTGGCATGGCCTCTTCATTTATCTTGATTATTTTATGTTGTTGCATTCACTTTAGGGAATGGAGCATAACCGGTTGGACGAGTCTGGTGGTTCTAAAATATTAGCTCATGGTTACTCTCATCTAAAAGTAACTGATCCATCAATTCATAATACGTTATCTATCCATTTTCACACTATTGCTGTGACAATATAATTATCAGAGTGAAAAATGGAGTATGTTGTTTCTAGCATAGCATCATTAGTAATTTCACCGCCTCATAATTTTAGCTGAGAAGTGATTCTATACATGATCGAGTTATACTCGCTGATTGTTTTACAATCTTGCAACCGTAAATGTGTCCAGTCATAGCTAGCAGCAGGAAGCACTAAAGTTTTCTGGTGATCCTACCTTTGTGTCAAACTATTTCAAAATGTATTTGCGTAGAGGTGACAGTGAAGAATAATATTTGCTTTGGCGTTTTCCTCCTCAATTGCATTATTGTTTTTTTGTAATAGTCTTACTTAAGCTATTAGCTGCCAAATGAAGCTCAACATCCGACTTCTATTTAAGGTAGTTTTTTCCTTCAACATCCAAGGGCATGAAATCGAGTTTTGCCAGGTTCGACATGTTGAAACTCTAAAGAAAAATTGTTCCATTAATAATAATTTGAAGACCGAAAACTTTTATTATGATTCATATTGACAAGAAAATTAACACACATACTTACAAAGGAACATACATGTTTTACGGAGATTACTATTCAAAAAATCTAGCATCAAAGCTTCCCCAAAATAAAAAATCATAGGAAAGTGAATCATGGGGCGAGAGTAAAGCATAACCAAGAAACATATACAGAATGGTCCAAACAATACCAGGTGAAAGAACCCAAGCATTAATATGATTGAATTAACATGCTATGACACGTAGGTAAGAACACTTGTCACTTGCATTCTCACACTAGGCTTTACATCAGTACTAAAATTGGCACGTGTAAACCACTAGCTTTTAGTTTAACATAGATCTATTGGTAGATAAATAATAAACTAGAGGTACTAAATATAATATTATAAGACACAAGTATAATATTTTTTTGGGGGTTGAGTAATTGGGCAAGGAAAGAAGACATTGTTAAATTCAAGAGGTATCAGTTCAATGTGTTCCAAAAGAGTAATGAGCCAGACAAGGTACAAAACTAAAAATGTCTTCTGAAACCTAACTAAATGAATGAACAATATTTAATCATCTCACAGAACAAGCTTCAGTCCAAGAAGCAACAAATCCTTGAATAAGACCAACAAAATCTCAAATAATCAACCAATAACAATGAATAATAGGAGTGTGAATTACAACAAAAAAAGATTAATAAGCTACACATCAATAGGTAACCAATGCCGCAAAATTCATTAACAATAATAATGTAGAGAAGGGACTAAAGAGAGCCAAAAGCACAAAGTCTTCTCACTCATACTTAGGGATAGCGGTGGATCGGGTATAGATGGATACCACCCCAGTGCCGGCCCTGGGGTAGGGGCAAGGTGGGTGACCACCCAGGGCTTATAAACAAGGGGGGCCCAATACATGTTCATTACTAATAGTAATTTTGTATACTGTGTAACTTTATCCATAGTCTTATGTAATAGACTTCAATTTTGGGCCCAAATTGTCCAAACCAATACCACAATTATCAACTCAGTAGTGGAGTATATTTTAGTTCACCTTTGGAATCTCACATAATGTGTTTAACCTTTAGGTGAAGAAATTTTTTTCTTTCAGT
>ONZA01007654.1:18261-30527 GCA_900322205.1 Kewa caespitosa
TTTTAAGATCTTTGAGAGCATTGTAATGATAAATAAAAACAAAAAATAAGAACCCCTGAGATTCCAGTTAGCCCTTGAGGCGCCGTCGAACTACGCTTGACCTGATTCCCACAGTCCGGATACGTAGGCAGTTTGCCAAAGACTCAGTCAAATGACATATTTGCAACTAAGGCGCCCCCCCGAACTACGCTCGACTTGATTCCCACACATGGGATACGTAGGCAATCCACTTGGACTTGGTCAGAGGATTATCCTTATCCCCAGCAAAAGGAAAAAAAAAAAAGTCCATTAAATAAGATGGAAGACCCGGGATTACAAGAAATCGTGTTAAGTGGTAAAATTTTGGGCGAACCCATCTCATTACAAGTGGTCAAACTTGGTCAACTCGTGCTATATTAAAAAAAAAGAATGAAAAAAGAAGAGGAAATCAATGAAGATGGAAGAGCAAGAATCACGAGAAATCGTGTTTTAAGTGGTTAATCTTGGACGATCCCATCTTACCTCAAGTGGTCAATTTTGGTCAACTCTCGCTAAAAAATTAAAATGAAAATGCCGAATCAAGTGGTGTATTTTGGACATAGGCCCCGAGCCTGGTGCATGCATCGAGTTGGATCATTCTTCGTGCCTTGCATTGAAATTTGTGATCAGACACTTTGATACGAGTATGTTTAAAACTGCTAAAATTCTCAAAATGAGACCATTTCATTTCATTAAAACACAAGCCTATTACATCCCCCACACACATCACACATGCTTCCGAAAAAAAAAACAAAAAAAAAAAAACAACAACAAAAAGACAATTTCCTAAAACATATGTGTACTAACACAATGTTATTTGCCACCACAAAAGCCTAAAACACATTCCTAGATGGACTAGACTAGCAAGGCCCAACTCAAACAGTACTTCCTACCTACAAGCTTCTTGACCCATCCCACCTTGCTCTTCTTTGGCTCGGGCCCGACCCTTCCTTCCATCACTCTTGCACTCCGTCTAAGTTCAATACCTTGGTGATGATCCGCTTCGTTGACCCAATCCCCAACTGTGATGTGACCCGCCTCACCCCGAGGATCCATCCCCATCACCTCGCTCACTGAAGCCCGACCCATTTCAGTCAGACCCCCATTGCCCGAGGCCCGGATCAACCCGATCATCAAGGCCTGGGTTGGCCCGGACCAGCCCTCCGCTGTGAGTCCAAGAGGCGTGCTCCACGAGCCCATCTCGCGCACACTCCAAGCTCGACTAAAGCCCGACTCTCGAAAAGTTGAAATCTCCTCTTTCACCTCACTCTTCACCTTCAAAAGGCTAGTAGGTCCTCCCTGCCGTGCCAAGTGTGTAACTAACCACACCATGTAGTCATTTTTTGCCTCAGGACTCATGAGGAAAGGCATGGCTTCAAGATGAGTAAGCTCATTCCATAGGGTCGGTGCCCTAGTCAACTCCCCCAACAGAGTGGGAACTATCTTGCGTTCCCCCGAGGGGAGGATGTTGAGAAAGCCTTGAACCATTCCTTCTTGGCTCGAGCACCGCCAAGGATTTATGAGGGTTTGTGCAAACCGCCACCTTCTTGAGCCCGAGGAAACCTTGAAACCAATCGATGTTCTTGGCCACGAAGAGGTCATCCCACCTCTCAACCCTCACAAAGTACTCCTACCTTGGTGAAAAACCTCTACCAAAGAGACCCTTGGGTTGATAAGAAGGTCCCGGGGCCTTTAGAAGAAGGAACTTCTCCTATAGCCATATGTGAAGAAGCCATGCACACCCCATCACCAGACCATCCGGGTTCCGAGACAAATAATCTATCCCAAGAAAAGTCTCCCCCATGATAAGAGGACCTAACTTACCTCCTACGGTAAGTTGTCGTACCAATGAGATACACCTCAAGTTACATAAGGTTGTTCCTCCCCTTAAGTAAAATGCGTGTAACAAGATGAGAAGACATGCATGAAACCTTCCCATCTCATAAGAAACACCTTCCCTCATTGAGATTCATCTCTCCCGAAGCTTGAAACAAGCTAGAACCGACTCCAAGAAGAGAGAGTTGTTCATCACCATCATCCTCACATCTTGAGATGTCAAGCCCAAAACCAAACCAACCTCCTCCTCATAGTTCACTCTTGACCTAGGAGTGATCAAGGGGAAGTCCTCTCTCAAGATTAGGAGCTTCTCGGCCTCCTCCACCAAGGTACACAACTCCATTTGCACAAACCTAAACACATGATCCCTAGGATCCCAATATCTAGCACAAGCTCTCACTAGTCCCCAATTCACCTTCAATTTGAAGAAGACACTCGCACTCTTCAAGAAATCTTTAATGTGGATGTTACCCATAGGTTTTATATCTCTCATGATCTCACCAAGAGCTCTCCTAAAATATGGTTTCATCTCATCTCCCCCTTCCATGGCTAAACTTTCAAGACAAGTGAGTTAGAAAGCAAGAGAAGAGAAAATGAGCAAAAAATAAAAATAAAATTTGGTCTCATCCCCCATATGGACGGCCACCCATAAGGGGTTTTACCCCAAGAGTTCACCTCAAAATCACCCCATTTATGACATCATTAATCTACTTTTCTTACACAAAAGCATCCCTATTCAATTCCTTGCTCAAAGATGGGTCTTAACCTTTTTTTTTTTCTCTTTTTGCAAGATTGTCCTTATAAGGAAATGCCCATCTTTCCCACCAAAATTTGAAAAGTTGATGATTATAATTACAAATGGTGATCATACATGATATCAGTGATTAAGTAGACCAAGTGTTTACTTCATGATTAAAACATCCTAAGTGAATAAGACCATGCTCCATGATTGTAGGTGAATTATCATCCCTCGATCATTTCTGAACTTTGCCCAAACAAACACGACCCTTTCTAAACTATTTCATTCTTTCTAGTGCTATGACCCACATCATCCCTAGTGAGTCAAATCTCGACCCCTATCCCCAGCAAAACCTTGTTGACCCATTCCCAGCAAGTCAAACATTGGTTGTAACCCCCAACTGAACTTTACCGGCCCATCCCCAAGGAGTCAACACATTGACCTTGATCCCCAGTGTAACCTTATTGGCACATCCCCAGCAGAGGATAACTATCCCAATCCTATTTATCTAGCAAAAACCAAGAGTTTCTTGGAAACCGCTCCTGACCCCTTGAAAACGGTCGAAGTCAGTCAAGTTAAATTGCACAAAGACAATCGATACCCATAGAGGAATCAATCTTGATTAAATACCCAGTGGAGCCCATGGACATCCACTCATCCAGGCCAAAACTCTCAGAAGAATCCACGGACACCTAGCTGTCTGAACCAAATCCCCAGTGTAGTCAAGAGACATCAAGTCCACCCAAGTCGAATTTCCTTATCATGACAAATCTGTCAAAACAAATTCCATCCCCAGCGGAACTAAATGACATATGATTGTCCAACCCCCCCCCCCCCAAATCAATCTAAGGAGTCGAATAGAACACTCCTTATGCCCCAGGAGAGTCGAGGGACATTCATTTTCCTCGATCCCGATTCCCAACAGAATAGAGAGACACAACTTCTATCCGAAGTTCCTCAATCAAGTCAATCAAGTTGACCTCCCCATCAGAGACAAAATACTTGGTATCCCACGAGACACCTTTATGACATTTTTGTTCAAACACCAACAAGTCCGACTTTGACCGCATGTCTTAGGACTTTCGCATTTGCATCATGTGCATCCTAATCCATTGAAATAGACCCTCGGCAGCGCTGAATGGAGTCTCGGATAGTGCTAGACGATTTGAAATTACCTTTTGAAACAAACCCTCGGCGGTGCTGAGCAGAGAGTCTTCGACGGTGCTGGACGATTCGAAATTACCTTTGAAACATACCCTCGACGATGCTGAGTGGAGAGTCTCCGGCAGTGCTGAATGATTTGAAATTACCTTTGAAACAAACCATCGACGGTATTAAGTGGAGAGTCTCTAGCGGTGTTGGACGATTTGAGATTACCTTTTGAAATAAACCCTCGATGGTGCTTAGTGGAGAGTCACCAACGGTGCTGGACGATTTGAAGTTACCTTTGAAACAAACCCTCGGCGGTGCTGAGTGGAGAGTCTCCAGCGGTGCTGGACGATTTGAAATTATCTTTGAAAAAGACCATCGGCGGTGCTAAGTGAAGAACATCTGGTAATACTGGATAATTCAACCGTTGTTTCAAAACAAACCCTCGGCGGTGCTGAGTGGAGAATGCCGTGCGCTGCTAGGTGATTCGGGTGTCGGTTTAGGTGGTTCCTTGATAACGAAAGATGACGTTAATCCTGACATTTTAATAAGCACAACTACAATTCTAGTCGAGTACGAAATAAGAACCAAAATTTATTGCCCCTTCAATTGCATTGGCCGGCATTTCTTACAAAATTTGGCCAATAAATTTGTAGACACCAAATTTTAGTTCACTTTTTATATTTGTAATAAAATGTATCATTTTACTTTTAAGAGTTATTGGTATCAAAAAACCTGCAAAAAAATAGGAAATGTTCAAAATCCAAAACACACACACACACACACACACACACACACATATATATCGAAGGTTCAAAAGTTAAAAAAGAAATCAAAAATATTAAAAGCCAAAAAAGAAAAACATTTTTGTTAGCTAATTTTAATTCACATATTAGTTTTGGGTTAGCCCTTTAGATAAATGCACATTGACCCATTGGGAACATGTACTATCAACCCATTAATTAAATCCAAAAAAAAAAACAAATAAACGAAGAAAAGAAATTGAAAAAGAGAAAAAAAAAAGGAAAACAGTCAAGCACAAGGAAAAGGAAAAAAGGAAAACAAAAAAAAAATCTCACGGTAAAACTGTGTGAATCAAAGGAAAAAAAAGTGCTCTATTGCGAAAAAATAAATTCCTATTTTTTCTTAATTTTAGTTATCTAGAACAAAACGCGTTCCTAAAAAATCATAACTATCAAGCATTCCAAAAACACGCGCTTCGATTCAATTTAATAGCCGCAATAAATTTAGAGAAGTCAATACATAATGATAATACAAACACAAACGATTGTATTCAATTGATGTAGTTATTCTCCCTATGAGTTCATTGACAATGTAACGCATGAGTCAAAAAATCAACGTTGCTACTAAGAGAAGAGGGATTGAACAATTACGGATCCAATATCAATTATAGCAATCAATCAACGCAAAATCTCAACTAGTTGTACACCAAGAGAAATCAAGTGCAATTAAAAGAGAAAATATCAATCTTATAGTTGTAGTATTCAGTTGCATCAATCATTCAGACCAAGAACGAAAAATTTAGTTCTCCATGAAAGCTTCCACTTCCAATGGATGACAATAAGAAAAAGTAACTGAAAAAAATATGATAGATGATATTCTAAAACCTAAAAGGCAAAAGCCTTAAATAGTCTTTACAAAAATAATCCAAAACCGAGCAAAATTAGGAAAGAAAGCACACAAATCGACAGAGCAGTTCGCTAGCCGTACGTGTGGCAAACCAGCCGCACCCTACGACTGTGCTGCTCCTCGAGAACAGCGGAATCCGATTATGTACTCACTCTCACATGAAGTTTCTTAAAGTAGTTTTACATTTGGGTGTTAACAGCTAGTTCCTTACTTAAGAATATGATTCATGTTCTATTGTTCAAATCTTTGTCCCTTACATAGTGAAGACTAAGATCCTTTGCTCGCTCTTGTCTTCTTCAAGTAGTTTTCACTGTTTCCAGTATAAGCCCTTGCAACTTGTATTTGTAGCTCTCAACCTGAAATATACACTTGCAACTTAAAACTTATGTTAGTTGTGTAGTTTTTTAATGTTTGTATCATCAAAATCTTAGGGATTCAACATTTTTCACTAACCCACAAACTTTTACACTTCTCAAACCCTTTTCATTCCTTCTCTCTATATTAATTTTGATTTTCTTATTTTGTTCTTTTATATATACAATAGTTTCGTTCACATAATCCCATGTCATTTTAAGCTTTCTTTGTTTTGTACAAATTATCACTTTGTTCTTTTGCGCTCTCTCTTACAATTTCTCCAACTTTTGTTGTATTCGTTACTATAATATATATCATTACGTTATCTTAGTGTCACTTCAAAATTCATACCAACTCATATATGTTTGTATGAATATATATTCATCTTGATCATTGTACTTTTTGTTTCAAATCAACTTTTTAATTAGTAAGCCTATGTTATCATGTTATCATAAACTAAAAAGGTAAAAGTACTCCTAGTTATCTCAATTCAGTTGTTGATTACCTTTAGATTTTCTAAGTCATACAATGAACATATGTAAGTTTATATTGTTATTTTGTATTTCGCAAATTTTGTGTGAAAGATATGGATATTCTTTAATTATTTATATGGACGCATTGTTACATTTTTAATCGCTTACAATTTAGAAATTTTTCACTTTTATCAAATAATATTCATGTTTCTTGAATCATTGCTTGGATACGTAAGAAGTCCTGTAAACATGATTCTGTGTGTCCACGTGCGTGCGCGCATGCGTGTTAGTGTGTGTGTGTCTATAGATGTATTGAGGTACAACATTCACATGGACAAAAAAGGATAACTTTTATACCTTTTCAGTCAAACTTAGCATTACAACCACCAATAGCTTATTAATGAGTTAATTGATCAAAATTATTTTTAAATATACAAAAACAACTTTGACCATTTTAACATTTTTATCATGATTATAGTTTCTTTAAATTCCCAATCAATTTTATATTTTCAATTCTTTTGCTTATAATTACTTGAGCATCGTGGTCGCCTCATTTACATTGGTGTTCACACATGTTTACTCACTACTAGAAACACGTCCTTTCTCGAGCATCACGGTCACCTCATTTACATCGGTGTTCTCATACACACACATATTTACATGGATATTAACTCACTACTACAAAACAGACCCTTTCTCGATGCTTTTTCCTCATTTCTCGACGCAAAATGCGTTGAAAAATTTAGGGTCATAAATCTCAAAGTTTGTTTCGTTACCATTTTCAATGATATTTATTGTCGATGTTTGCAACACAAGTTGTTGTTCCTATCTGAGACGACATAATGTGTCGGTAGTCATAAAACTCAACGCTTTGGAATGTCTCTGTTTTAGGAGCTCATTCCTTTAAATATTTGGTGGAAAAATTCAAAACGAGTACTAGCGTTGCGAATCCATCATTTATTTAAAAAAAAAATATTTTCCACTTGTAAAATTTTCAAAGATCATATCAATAAATGAAACCATCAAAGTCACTACATTTTTTTACATATAGACGATATCAACAAAATTCAACGTAAAAAGAAAAGGTATATTTATGAATTAACGAACGCATTGTTCTATTCTAAAAATCCTACTAAAGAAACAAAATAAAAATCAAACACAATAGAGAGTGCTACAGAAGTCATTCTAAGGCGAGCTAGAAGATCGTCTACATGGTCGAATTATAAGTACGAAACATCACCATCTTTGACCTCTTTCTGAATCGTCACCCCCAACTTTACAAATTTGTTATTGAACTCGCGATTACCTACAAAAATATAAGTAAAACAAAAACACACCACTAAAAGCAAGATCTAGACAAACAAAATGAAGTTTGTGAGTTGTTAAATTTGTGAACGCAAAAGAAAACTATGGCAGATATGAACTCACAAACATGATAGCCATAGAGGTTTCGTACAATATTTCAAGTCCTTTATGCTATCCGTCCTTCAGGACACGATGCACAATGTCTTCACATCAAGAAAATCTGATCACAACCTACATGCCTATATACCCAATGTACCCCTACCCTCTCACAACATAATTAACGTTAGAATTCAGCCATTCTTCACCTCTCCCACATTCCTAAGCTCCTTTCAAACACATCTCAAAAAACCTAAACACATCATTCAAAACTCAAAAACACTCATCCTACTTTTTCACATTATGATACCTGCGAAAACGTCCTAAGTATAATGCGTTCTAGAAAGAGCCAAGAAAATCCTGTCACAAGGTATGCTCCCGCGGGTCCAAAAATCCCCAATGATCTACATGTGAGGGGAGTGACGTTTTTTTTTTTTTTTAAAAAAAGTTCTTTTTCTTTTATTTTTCATGTCACAAACCTAAAGAGATAATAAGCTTAACACTATTCTCGTTGGTTCAATGACTAATTCTTTCACCTTTTCCGTTTTCCTTCTCGATTTCTTTTCTTGGGCAATTAATTTTTATTTTTAATGGATGTACATGAAAAGTGGTCATCTAAATCGTAAAATGAACTTGTATGGAACCAAAAGACTTAATACGAACTTTCCTAAATCACAAGTAGAGGACATTGATAATGGGCGAATTAGATGCATTTTACATCTAAATCTTACCTTCACTCTCGAACTTGGCATTGGGTTGGAAGATCAAGGAGTCAAAGTGTTTCCCACTTAGGATAGGGGAAATGAAAATGATTTCTTTATTTTTCATAAAAACAAAGTGTCATCTCCAAACCCCCAAATGTGCCATTTAGCAGTTAGGATGATAAAAATAACAAAACATAAGAACCCCCAAAACACGCATTTCCGTGGAGGGACGTGGTCCATAAATCACCCAAGGTTGGATTGAGTTCATGAATGACTTCAATAAGAGGTTCAATGATGATTGCTTGGAAATCACCAAACTCGACCCTGTCATAGCATGTGCAGCGTACATAAAATGGATCGTCAAAGGTAATAAAATCTTGTGATATTTCGAGCACATGAAGCTCTAGGGCCAAAAGTAAACCTATCCTATGTCTGAGCCTACTCGTCCAAAGTCCTCATGGCCTGGGAGAGGTAAGGAAGGGACATGGTAACTAAAAATTATCAACATGATAAATTCTACAAAGGAAAGGCAGATCGGAAGGGAAGCACGATAGAAGGAAATCCAAAACTTCGAACGTGATAAACTAAAATTCAAGAGAATTAATTCGAATAGAAACCTAGGAATAGGAGGACGATTTGAAGGAAAGCAGCAGCTCGATAGGAAAACTCCTAAGAGTCCAGCAGTAAACAAAATCCGAAATTGCAATCAGGAAGAAGTCTTCGCAAAAATCGATCCCAAACTACTACTCGACCCAACGCCCATGAAAGGAAGTGAACACCAAAAGTTAGTTCTTCTGCCATTACCATAACGACAATGACCACAGTACGAGGTAATGTTGAGAATTGAGAATCCACCTCGAGAAGTTGGCGAAGGTGGGTAATATCAACTCCTTTCTTAAGGATCATGTCGTTAACTCAATCCAGCCTAACCAGGGGCAGTGGAGAGCTCAACCTCGTCTTCCAACTCCTATGAAGTCGTAGTTATCTGTGGTGGTCTGGCTAGTGGAGGATTGACTAACAAAGCCAAAAAAGCTCATATGAAATCCCTCGACCAAATCATGTTGGTCAAAGAAACCCCAAAGTTCGAGTGGCCGATGCACTTTGATGACGCAAGGCCACTTAAGTTGTCTCGTGATGACCCACTGGTAGTGGAGGTAAAGATCGCAAGCACTTTGGTAAAGAGGGTCCTCGTAGATACAAGAAGTTCAGTGGATGTCATCACGTATGGATGCCTGAAAGACCACGAAAAAGCTGCCGGCAAAGTCACTCCTATCGGCTATATCGTAGTTGTCTTCGGCGGAAACCAAGTTCTTCCAATAGGGAGCATACAATTGCTCGTAAGGGTAGGAGCACAGAACGAAGCTAGACACATTGTCTACGAGTTCCTCGTAGTAGATATTCTGTTGGCATATAATGTCCTTCTCTGACGTCCCTCCCTTAACAAGGTCGACGCAGACATTAGCATGGTCTTGTTGACCATAAAGTTTCAACGAGACGACGACAAAGTGGGAAGGTATGTTGACATTAGAAGATAGCTCGGTCATATTACATGTCATGCCTTAGTAGAAGCACGTTAGAACATAAGGACACTCTCACAGCCAACAACGAGCCCGAGTTGAAGAAAAGGAAAAGAGAGAACCCGGAGAAACTCAAAATTTTGGCCCCCAAGGGGGAAGAAGAGGTTGAAGCAAAGAAGGAGAAGGGAAAAGATATTCAATGCTTGATGATTGACGTTCCCCCTTTCGAGCAAGTAGATGTAAGGTTCAAGGAAAGGGAAAGAGCCAAGTCCTCGGGGAGGAAAGTGGACGCTATCTTTGACTCAGCTCTTCCTGAATAAGTCACACACCTCGGTGATGACTTGGACGAGCCAACTATGGAAAACTCTATTCTCTAATATGGGAGTTTCAAGACGTGTTTGCAGTCAGACTGGACAAAATGTCGGGGTTTAGAAGGGAACTCGTGGAACACAATATCGGGATAGATCTAAACGTAAAGCCGAAGAAGAGAGACCTATGTAAAGAGCATAGTCGAGATGCAACCAAGGAAGTGAGGAAACAACTTGCGGAAGGGTTCATGTAAGAGAGACAGTATCAGAATTGGCTCGCTGAGGTATTAATGGTGAAGAAAGCAAACGGAAGTTGAAGAATGTGCGTAGACTACACCGACCTGAACAAAGCTTCTCTGAAGGACCACTTCCCTCTACCCATGATAGATAAACTGGTTGATTCCACAAGCGGCCACGAACTGGAGAGTTTTGTGGATGCCTTCTCGTGATACCACGAGGTTTTCATGAAGAAGCTGGACCAGAGCTCGACCGCATTCATCAACGATGATGGTGATTCTTTGCTACAAAATGATGTCGTTCAGACTAAAGAACACCAGAGCCACTTTCCAGCGATTAGTCCAAAAGGTGTTGAGAAAACATATCACAAAGAACCAGGAAGCTTATGTTGACGATCTTACCACGAAGAGCGTGAAGTTGTCTTGTCATGTCAACGACCTAAGGGAAACCTTTGAAACCCTTAGAGTTAACGAGATGAAGCTGAACCCAAAGAAGTGTGTGTTTGGAGTGCGAGGAGGAAAATTCCTAGGCTTCATGGTCAATGAAAGGGGGATTAATGCCAATCCTGAAAAAGTACAAGTCGTGCAAGACATGCAAACCCTAAAGTGTGTGCATGATGTATAGAAGTTAACATGGTGTATAGCCGCCCTAAATCAATTTCTCTACAAGTCAGCTAACAAGTGTGCTCCTTTCTTCAAAACCTTGAGGAAAGGAACAAAGTTTCAATAGGGTGAAGATGCGCAAGAAGTGTTTGAGAAATTGAAGAACTACCTTGGCCATCTGCCGAGGATATTAATCCCCAAGCCCGGGGAACGATTGCACATCTACCTCGCAGTGTCAGAAAGGGCTATCGCTTCAGTCCTAGTTCGATAAGGCGAGGGAACCCTAGAGTTGGTGTACTTCACTAGTCTTGTGTTGATAGGGGCTATATTCAAGTACACCACACGGGAGAAGTTTGCTCTTGAATTCTCTTAAGCTCAAGGAAGTTAAGGCCGTGTTTCCAAGAACACCAAATTGTGGTCCTTACCAACCAACCTTTGAAGAAAATTCTGCTACGACTTGAGTCAGGTGGTAGAGCCTAAATCTAGGCCCATAAACTTATGAATTACGTCATTGTCTACGAACCCCTAGTGCGATAAAGAGTCAAACCTTCGCAGATTTCGTAGTCGAGATGGCACCTTAAGACCATGTGACACGCGACTGGACCGAGTCTTCATCCATGATAATGGACAGCTCATCCTGCAAAGTAGGAAATAGGGGTGGAATTATGATAACCTCCTCAAAAGGGGACATGTTTGAATACGCGATGATGTTGATAGCCTCGCAAGTCTATTGGTGTATCGAAGTAGCAAAATTATTGATCCTCAGGGAGCTAGTGGTTGCCAGTATTAAATTTTCCTAAATTTGACAAGCTAAGTGATTCGAAGTTGATTGGTTGGAAAAGCTAAATAAATGATCACAAAAAATCTAGAAAATATCAAAAATAAAATTCCCTAGGATTGAGTGTACCTACTCTAGATACTTGATTCATATGAATTAAACAAAGTTCAACTAGTATGCCATGTAGAATTGTTGCAAGGATGGAATTAAGCAACCTAGAATCTTCTGTCGAAGTATAAAAGATCAAACTCAATGTAGAACTTAACTACCTATTCTGATGGAGTCAAATTCATACTAATGTCATGAAGCATAAACATCGATTCCAAAAGTCCCAAGTAATTCTAAGCTACTATCGTGATTAGTCAAACGTGATGAATAATTGAGTTCGAGTGATTAAAATTTTTCTCTCGATTATGAATTAATCATCAAACATTTTCGATAAACATACAACTATTCATTGTGCAACAACTCTAATGACATGCTAATCTCTACTTAACTAA
>ONZA01007654.1:30551-40870 GCA_900322205.1 Kewa caespitosa
AGGCTACATCAACCCTAAGTATGGAAAAATTAGCTATCATGGTGGAAATAACAACAAGAATAACAATGGAGTTCATGATCTTAATGGGTAAATAATGGAAAATAACAATTATGATCATTCATAAAAAAAAAAAAAAAAAAAAAAAAAAGAGACTAGGATGCAACTTAATCTATACAAGGGGAAGAAAAGGTGATAAAAGAGAGTAAAATACCAATTAGCTTCAATGGAAATTGCAATCGAAGAAGTGCTTCAAACTCTTGTCTTTCAACAATTGACTTTTTGTGTAATCTCACTAATAAATTAAAAAAAACTTATTAATCTAAAAGTAATTTGTGAAAACTAAGAGCTAAGATTATGACAGTATAGCATACACTCTGTTTTTATAAGGTCTTAAAAGAGAAAAAGTTATGACCCATTAACTGCCTCCCCCCCCTACAAATGCAATGGCTGGAAATAAAGGGCGAAAAGAACATTTTAGGGCATTGACACGGACGTGTCAAAATTAGGCATAAATCTGCTCATCCATGCAAAAGTACAGGTTCGTTTTTTATGGCATCTGCACTGACGTGCGACCTTTGGGGGATGTTCTTTGTTTTTTGATTCTTCTTTTCATTTCTTTCCTCGACCTCTCCTTCATCACTTGCGCGCTCATGTTTACAATGTGTCTCCATGTATTATCTTCAACTTCCCAAACCTCTCAATTCAACCTAAAACCCATCAAAAACGCAAAGCATACCCATATAAGTCGTCTTTATCAATAATCATCATAAAATCTCAACAAGTTTCATATATTCATCTAAAACAAACTCAAGTGAGTCCATTTATGCATGAAAAAGTAGTCAATTAATGCACTCATCAAACTCCCCAAGGCATGGATTTTTACTTGTCCTCAAGAAAAACACATCAATTAGCAACACAAAGATCCATTAATGCAAGACCAATAACAAGAACATAAGATCAATGATTGGTCCATTTCATCTTAGGCCTCGCCCTCGGCTCAATAAGCCTTCTCATCCCTGGCCTGCCTTGTCCACGACCTATCTTTCTCGTCAAGTTTGCGTCAGCTTCACTACCTTCATCATCGTACAGGATAAGAAGGGGGCATCCTATGAAGAAAGGTCTTAGATCTTCCTCCGCCGCCGCCAAAGCCCTAACACAGAATGGTTCCGACGAGAGGGTCATGAAGAGGCCTGGACATATAAGAGGTATGGCTTCCCCCCGGTGTCGGAGAGGGGGCAACCGATATGTGTCAAAGTCTAAGCACACGCCGACGAGGCCAAAACGAAGTCTCCCAAGAAAGGGGAGAAAACACCTGGAAGACTCTAGACGATTTTGGAAGGCTACATGTGTTCTACACATGGCTGAAGCTGGTTCGCGGCCCCTGAGACCTAAATCTTCAACATATCCAAGAAGGGAGTGTCCATGTGGCGGTGACCCATAGGACAAATCGCAACTCTTGCATCATTTGGGAAATTTTTATAAATAGGGGCATGCACACACTTCAAGAGGTAATTGATTAACTACTGGTTGATTGTTCATCTATTTCATTTTCTCTCTTTAGAGCATTCTAGTCCTTCTCTTTCCCCTAGAAATATTTGATTGCCCTAAAGAGCTTTCTATTTGCCTCTTGGTCCAATTTCTCCTAGGGGCAAACCCCATTCTGGACACGATGACTGACTTGATCATTGGAGGACAGTTCCCCGGATCACGTCGGGGGCAATTCATGTTCGTTCACAGCTCAGGTACCCTTCGTCGAACGAGACATGTCAGCGTTTACCTATTCTCAAGAAACTAAGGCATTCTACCCTTTGAGTCTTCGAAGGTCTACTCCCCTTTCCCGAAAATACCCAAAACAATCACCTTCTCAGAATGTTTTCAAAAGCAACATCACGCACAAATGATTCAACCCAACAAAATCAAATCATAAATTTCTTACCCATTCGAAATCCACTACATGTCATGTAATTATAAATCAATCAACCAATTCTTACCAAGACACCACCATTAGAAGTAGCATAGTAAAGCAAATAGACCCTCACTTTAGAAAGTAAAACTCACACTCATGTGTTTAGAAAATGATGATTTAGTGTAATTTCACTCAACTCTCTTCTCTGAATCACGGTCAACAATAGTCTCACAGATCGACTCATGTCTCCTCCACTAGAAGTAAATAGTGTAGACAATATCATAAAGACCCCAAGGTGGTGATGTACGAATTTGGGTGAAGGGCAGGAAAATTTGTTTTTGTATATAGCCTAAAGTCACCAAACTAGTGGAGCAATCAATGATTCACTTGATGTGTATTAACGTGAACAATGAAAAACTCCATAATAAAAATTCCTCCGTGCATAATACAAAATCTCATCAAACAACCCTTAATCAATAAATACCTCGACAATCAACCTTTTTTGCGTAGAATGAGGAGAATAACTATTTTGAGAGTAGAGTATCTGAGTTTGAGAACCAACCCTCATTACTGTTTCTTCCAAATAAATTTATTGACCTTTGTTTTTTTTTTATTTAAAAGAAACAACTAAAGACATACAAAACCAATTGGAGTTACAAGTATAAGATTCGAGTACAAACTCCATGACTAAACAAACCACCCTCTACTAGCTCCATTACATAAGGCAGGGGAACGATTGGTCAAGTAGCTTGCATATTTGGGTGAAAAACAAAGTATGGATTAGGCTCAAAAAGGATCATAAGTGGATTCAACGTTTTGGTAAGATTTTTGGCTAATGTAGCTTTATTCTGTGAAAGTCAATTTCAACCTTCTATCCACCACTTTATATGGACTAAAAAGAGAAAAGATAATCAATCTAATGAAAAAAAGTCTTAGAAAACCATCCTGCAATGTGAGGTCCAGAGATAAATGATCTAGGGAGAATTTCTCACACAATAAATCATATGGATGTACAGTCATTTGTCTTGAGGCTCACGGCTAAATATGTCTACTCCACTCAACAATAAAACATTTGGTGGTGTAAACCAACATACCAGGAACCCTTGGTTCACAACCACAATTGTGCAATGTATTTCAATCGAAAAAAATCATTTCAACATGGGAATTGGGTCAAATCATATTTTTTTCCATAAAATCATATGGAAAGTAAACATGACCAAAGATATGAAAATGCATGAAAAACTAGAAAAATTACCGAAAAGCAAAACAAACTGATAGGGAAAGAGTAAAATGCATCTACATGGAAACCACTACATGCCACTAACTAAATGCTTATGTACATCATCACATTTCATAAAATTCACCTCCCCAAAGCTTAGCATGAACATTGTCCTTAATTTGATGAAAAGACAATAAAAGATACAGGAGAAGGGAAAAGAAAAACCCAAAAACGCCCTTCGAGCGAGGGGGTAGACGATGTCATCAGCTCACAAGCATCTGCATATCCTCTACTTCAACAAACTCTCATAAGCGGCCAAACATCGCAACAACTTATCAAAATAACTAGCAGTTATCTCGATGTAAGACCAGTTAGAGATCACTAGCATAATAGTATAATCGATCAAATATCTCTTGAACTTGTCAAATGCCTTTGAAAATTCAAAAGAACAAATGGGACACACTTTCCACTTAATCGATTCATAGTAGTCGAAATGGCTCCCTTTGGGCATGTTTATCATCAAGTTCTCAAAAATTCGATAAGTTTAAGAGATACAAATAAAAAATAAATTATTGTGATTCATCATTGTGAACTTAAAGGGAGCACTTGGAAGGGAGTCATATAATGGAGGTAAGGATATGGAAGAGGCCATGATGAGTTGTTTGGTCATGAATTCATTATTGCATTAGATACCTAGAATCTTACCTCGAAGTATGAAAGATAAAACCCAGTGCTATTAAAATAAGAAGGACGAAGACTCCAGAACCACCCAAGTGATGAGGTCTCCTCGTTTTAACCCGAGTGGTTTCTGCTCTTCCTCCTCAAGGTCAAGGGGAAGGTCAAAGGTCTCTAGGCAAAGGGCTAGCACTAAGATCTCAGATAACTCGAGAAGAAGCAGCGGAGACCTGCGACCAAGTATAGAGGTGATGAAGAAGAGGAAAAGGGCATCCGGAGGCGAGGTAGAGAGCCCTAAGAAGGAAGAGGTCCGTGAGATCATACGGCAAAGAGAGGCCAAAAGACGGAAGAAGCAACGAGGGCCGATCATGACACGTCTACAACCAAGGGACTACGACGACATAACGAGGAGCTTTAGAGGGTTGGAGGTAAGCCCCAACCTTACCATGGAGGTCCCTTTCGGCAAAGAGATAATGGCCTATCCCCTGAACCTGGACACTCGAATTGGGAAAATTTAGAAGTATGATGGGACGACCTCCCCCGGAGAACACTTGATGGTCTATGAGGCCGTGATGATGACCTAGGAAAGGAACGACGCTACGTTCTGCCAACACTTTGTCAGGACATCGGAGGGAAGAGCTCTCAAATGGCTAGATAGCCTATCCCGCCACAGCATACACAGCTTCAACGAGATCGGCCGCATCTTCATGGAAAATTTCATGACGTGCGAGAAGACCGAGAAATGCTCAGAAGACCTCTTAAACATTGTGCAAGGAAGAAAGAAGTCGATGATGGACTATGACAAGCGCAACAACAACGAATTCCTAGAAATAATCGAGCTCGATCCGACGATAGCATGCACAACTTACGTCAAAGGCATCGTCAAGGGGAGTGAGATCTTAAAAGAATTTGAACACATGAAGATGAAGAATGAGAAACTCACCCTACCCTACATCCGAGCCTACTCTTCCAAGTTATTCACTGCATGGGAAAGGTCTTGAAGAGATGTGGTGAACGGGAGGCATCGATGAGAGAAACACCACGAAGAAAAATTGGCAAAACAATCAAGGAATGAAAGAAGAAAGACTGAGACTCTAAGCATCGAGAAGCCCCAATTCAAGAAGAAGGGGTCAGAAAGAGGAGGAGGACGAGGTGAGTTCACAGGTCGAGGAAAGCTCGAGAGAAATGTTGCGGAGAGCCCTGCCGTCAATCAGATCCCAAATTGCAACCAGGAAGTCCTTATGGCAAAAATTGACCTTAAATTACTCCCCAACACAACCCTGATGAAGGAGGGTAACAACAAAATCTACTTTTTATGCCACTATCACAAAGACCATGGGCACAACACGAAGTATTGCCAAGAACTCGCCACGCACTTGGAAAAGTTGGCGCAAGATGAAAAAATGATCCCTTTTTAAAGGATAAAAGAACTACCACAGTCCCGCTAAGACAGGGGGAAGCCGAGCCCAAGCCCTCAGGGTCCTCTTCCAACTCCAATGAATTTGTAGTCATCTCGGATGGCCCGGCGGGAGGCAGTCTCACAAACAAAGTGAGAAGAGCTCACCTGAAGTCCCTCGACAAAATCATGTTGATTGAGGAATTTCCCAAGTTCTGTAAGCCTATTGTCTTCGACGAGGCCGACATGAGACCCTTCTAATCTACTCATGACGACCCCCCTCGTCATTGAGATTAAGATAGCCAACACTTTGGTGAAGAGGATCCTCGTGGACACAAGGAGTTTAGTAGACGTGATTACAAGTAGCTGCCTCATGGACCTCTGATATACCGCAGGTAAGATAATATCGATCAGCCACCTGGTGGTGGGGTTCGGCAAAGACCAGGTCCAATCAATGGGAAGTATCCAACTCCCTATGAGAATAGGGCCAAAGAGTAAGGTGAGGCATGTCATCTTAGAGTTCCTCGTCGTCAATGTTCCATTGGCATACAACTTCCTCCATGGACGACCGACATTGAACAAGTTCAACGGAACACCAAATATGATGTTGCTCAGATTGAAGTTTCATAGAGATGATGGGGAAGCAGGAAAGGTTCTCGGCGATCAAAACACGGCCCGGGCTTGCTACGTCCGGTGCCTTAGCAGCAAAAGTTTTGTGATCGAGAAAGTAGTACCCTCGGCCGAAGCAAAGGGAATGTCCTTGGCCGAGCCGAAGTCAAAGAGGAGGAAGAAGGAAGCTCCAAAGGAAGGTATAATTATCGTGAAGATAGAAGAAACTCCCCCAACAAAGGAAGAGAAGAGGAAAGGAGTACAATGCATGACGGTAAACATTGTCCCCCCGAAGATTGTCGACGCAATAATCGAGGAGAGGGAAAAGGCCACCCCCTTCGATGGAAAGGTGGAGGTCATCTTGGACTCTTCTCGTCCAGAATAAGTCACATACCTTGGTTACGAGATGGATGAGACCCCCCAAGGAAAAACTAACGGAGCTCCTACAGGAGTACCGAGACGTTTCACCTTTGGCCACGATGAGATGTCTGACATTGATAGGTCCATCATGGAGCATAAACTCAGCATAAAGCCCAAGCTCAAACCAGTGAAGCAGAAGAAGAGACACCTGGGAGAAGAGAGGAGACAATCCGCGTCACCAGAGGTCAAGAAGCTACTGGAAGTCGGATTCATACGGGAGTGTCAGTACTCGAAATGGCTCGCCAATGTGGTGATGGTGAAGAAGGCGATGAGAAGTTAGAGAATGTGTGTATACTACACCGACCTGAACAAGGCATGCCCTAAAGACCACTTCCCTCTTCCAAGGATAGACAAGCTCAGGGAAATGATCAAGTATTTCAATGAAGTGATCATGGAGCACATCCCACGATCGGAGAACCACCACACCGGCGCTTTGGCTTGTCTAGCCAGCTTTTCGGCTAAAGGGGTGTCCAGAAACATCTTTTGGGAGGAGAAGGAAAGGAGAAGTATTGAAGCGAGCCGGTGATACTCCTGCTTAATCGAAGAGATGGGTGGATGCAACCCTTGAAGACTTGGTTGAAAGACGGAAGACTCCAAGAAGACGAGAAAGAGGCAAAGAGGGCCAAGACTAGGGCCAGTTTGTTTGAGGTTCGGAACGGCTCCCTATACAAGAAGGGGTTGACCCACCCGCTATTGAAATGTGTCTCAAAAACACAGAGGAAAGAGATAATCTGAGAATCTCATGCCGTGATTTGCAGATTCCATCAGGGAGGATGAACCGTGGCACACAAAATCTTAAGGCTAGGTTTCTACTGGCCAACCTTGAAGAGCAATGCCATGGAGATGATCAAAAGTTGCGAAAAGTGTCAAATGTTCGCACCAGTGCTGAAGCTCCCTTCGCCGAAATGTAACCCAATCTATCTCCAATGGCTTTCCACCACTGAGGCATGGACATAGTGTGTCCCTTCCCGCAAGCACCAAGCCAGTTGAAGTATGCCATCGTCGCCGTCGACTATTTCACTAAGTAGATAGAAGCAAAGGCTGTGAAGAACATTATCGTGGCCGATGTGAAGAAGTTCATTCCGAAGAACATTCTTACACGTTTCGGCACCCCTCAAAGTATCATCTTTGATAATGGCAGAAAGTTTGACACGCCAAAGCTCACAGATTGGCTGGCCGAGTATGGAATGAGGGCAAACTTCACAGCTATTGCAAGGCCCCAGACAAATGGCCAAGTCCAGTCAAGCAAGAAATTTTTGGTGAATGACATAAAGAAGAAGATAGATAAAGCGGAAGGGTTTTGGGCTGAGAAGGTGACAGAAGTGCTATGGGCATCGACAACAACAAAAAAAGCAATCACGGGAGAGACTCCATTTAACCTTGTCTACGGTTTCGAAGTCGTGCTCCCGTTGGAATTTACTAACAAGAGCCAAAGTGTTGAACACTTCTACCCCAAAACGAATGAAGAAAGGGTGAAACACACCCTTGACCTCCTCCCCAATATCTAAGGAGACTCACTGCTAAGAGCCAAAATTTACAAGCAAAGAATGACGAGAGCCTTCAACCGATAAGTGAGGATAAGGAAACTCAATGTAAGAGACCTCCTCCTAAGAATCACGAAGTCTGTGGGAAGGTAGAATGAAGATGGAAAGTTGACCCTGAAGATGGACCATACAGGGTGAACGAGGCGCTGAGTTCGAAGACCTACATACTGGAGACCCCAGAGGGAAGGAAGATAGGCGGGCCTGGAACATCAACAACCTACAGAAGTTTTTCATGTAAGATGAGAGATCATCACGGAGCCTCGTCGAGGTAGGCTCCCCCAAATAGCCTCTTATCCTTGATTCCTAAAATTTTTAGAAGTTTTCTAAACGAAGGGGTAGGCACCCCTAAACAGCCTCTTATCCTTTTTGTAAAGGCCATTGGCCGAAGAGGTCGGCACCCCAAACAGCCATGAATGAAAATTACGGCTATGAAGTCTTTCTACCTTATGTTATCCTTTAGTTATTCCTGATCCAACCAACATTAAAACGGATGAAACCCCACCCTGGGGGCAAAGGAAAATGTCTAACACGAATATACGAGACCCCACCCTGGGGGTAAATGAAAATGTGTAACACAAATAAACGAGACCCCATCTTTTGGGCAAATGAAAATGTCTAACATGAATAAACGAGACTCCACCATGGAGGCAAATGAAAATTTCTAACACGAATATAGGAGACCCCACCCTAGGGGCGAACGAAAATGTCTAACACGAACAGACAAGACCCCACTCCGAGGGCTAACGAAAAGTCCGAAACCCAACACGACAAAGTAAAACGCCGAGATGCTAGTTTTGTGTAAGTGGGGTCAAGGGACAAAGAGAGACCTTTCACTACTCACTCTCAGCATTCAAGACTTAGTCAAATCTAGCATATTAGAAGAAACCATTGGCAATCATTTCATTCAACGCATGTCGTCCATGCAAAATTAAGTTCTTTACAGAATGACGAGGGGCTCTCACTACTCATTACAATAACCTCCCCGAAAGAAAGAAAATACACAACTAGAAATCAGGACGAGGCGCCCTTTGGAGGAGAAGCATCCCCCTGGGCAGATCTCTGTCCCTTCAATACGACCTTCATCACATGCTAAAGCGCTCCCATGACACCTCGTCACCTTTAGGCTATCGGGAACCTAGAGGTTGTCCAAGTCCATGAGGTCGTCATGAGAGAGTTGGCCGAAATGTCGACGAGGAATCCAAGACAACATGTCCTTGTACTCCTTTTTAAGGGCCGAGACGTCTTCCCCTGCTTTGGCCGAGGCAAGGACCACCTTCTTCGTCATAAGGCAATTGAAACCAGCCTCTAAGTTGAAGAAGGTCATGCCCTCACCTCCTCCAAGAATTCCTCGTCATCCTGAAAAGCGCCTCTTCTAGCTCCCTCGACTTCACCTCCTCGGCAGCGAGCCTCGCCCTCTCAACCTCCAACTCGTTATTCAATTCCTCGACGCGCTTCATCTCGTCCGAGAGGGCCCTCTTGTCCTTAAAAACCTCAGCCTCCACCGTCGTCTTCTTCTCCTTGACCTCCGCCTTCTCCATCTCTAGTTGGGTCGTCCGCCTCGTCACCCTCTCCTCTACGAGCTCTGGGAGTTTATGCTCGAGGGACTCATAGTGTCTCTCAATCTCCTTCCTCGCTTTTTTGACCTTGTCCCTGGCCTCCTCGGCTGCCTCCAACTTACCTTCCATCCGAGATGAGAGGTCAGCGTTGTACTACGATAGGATGATGCCCTACAAGAGGAAGTAAAGTGTCAGTAGATGTATAAATCGAAGAACTTAAAGAAGCCGAGGAGAAACTTACATCCATGTCAAAGCGCTGGTATAGAGACCACGGCCCACCCGCTTGAAAAGGAGGCGGAATTTAAAATAAAGGCGCGCGTACCTCTCACAGAAATCATGCTTATTTTGGGGGTTAAAATGTCATATTTTTGTAATTTGCTAAATGGCACAAGTGGGGTGTTTTGGAGTCGCCACCTTGTTTGAGGAAAACTAAGATACCGTCTTTTGTCTCCTTAGTCTTTTAACCAAAGCTTAAGTTCTTGGGCGATAGTACGAATTGGATGGAATGCATCCAAGTCGCCCGTTTTTACAAACGGCCACTATTTGCGAACTAGGACTTTTATGCAAATCAATTTGGTTCCATTCAAAGTATATTAAAATAAATGTTATATAAGTCATTTGACATTTAGTTTTATTTAGGTTATCACTTTTTAGCATGCAATTCAAGTTTGTCCATAACCAAAAGCAAAATAAAGCAAATTTATGTCCATAGGATAAATGTTACTGGATCGGCAACCAAAGTCCAATAATAAAGAATAAAAACATTACAATACAAATATAAGTCTTTTAATCCTAAAATGTAATATTGAGATTATTGCTTTTTAGAATTATATGACTTAAAGAATAAAAGGAAAAAAATAAAATAAAATAAAATAAAATAAAGAAAAATGTGAAAGGGAAAACAGAATGAAAAAGCCGAAAATTAAGGAATAAAAAATAACAAATGTCAAAATAAATAAAATAAAAAAATGTCAAAACAAAAAAAAATTATAAT
>ONZA01007656.1:2740-14320 GCA_900322205.1 Kewa caespitosa
AATGAAAAATTCCACAATGAAGATAAGTGAAAAAGAAATGCCGAAAGAAAAGAAACAAATGGCACGATTCAGAAAAAAGGAAAAAAAAAATGTAAAAACCGAAGCTAAAAGAAAAACAAAAATGCTGACAAATAGATAAAATAATAAATAGAAAATAAATAAATGTATACATATACACATAAGGAAAATAAAGTCATTTTATTTAGGAAAATAAGATTGAATTATTATTACCCTAAATTCATGTCATAAAAGAAAAAAAATAGTGCATAACTTATAAAATATGAGTCCAAAAATTAAAGAAAATAGTATTGAAATTATTATTTTCTCCAATTTTGTGACATAAAGGAAAATAAAATGAAAATAGAATAAATAAAAATAAAGGAAATTAGAAGCCCCCTCCCAAGGCGATCCTTGGGAGGGGAGGACCCTCGGAAGCCTACCTTAGGCCGGAATTTTCGTTAGAATTTTCAGCACGTGTACTNNNNTGTTTTTGGATGTGTTTTTTTTTTTTTTTTTGGTAAGGTATTTTTTGTGGGTTTTTGTAATATGATAATGTGGGAAAATATGTAAATAATGTACTAAAGTGATTGAAGAAATGAACTTTTTGTTTTCTTGGAGGATTTGGTAGAATGTAGATGTTATGTTCTTACCTTTCATGGGGTTTATGTGTGGAGGCCTACGGTGCGCCAATTTAATCCACCAAGGGCCAGCGAATATAAAGAACTTCGCTGGGCCATGGAGCGATTATGGCTAAATTCACTCGATCTCCAGTGAATATGGTGATATTCGCTGAAAACTAAGCCGAGTGCCTGGATGAAACGATTAAGAAAGCTCAACGGACAGCGCATAAGGTTAAAATTTGGTCCACTGTCCAGGATGTTCGCTTGATCGAAAACGAATTTGCCTACAATCGCTGGGAATGCAGCGAATAAATGTAAATTCGCTGACGTTTGAACTTTCTCGCGCGTTAGGCTTTGGCTTTCCTTGGCAGACAAGGATGTAAGAAATATATAGAAGTCTCTAGGGTGAGGTGAAATGACCATTTTTCTCGTGGACTTCATTTGACTTCGGTTTTTGTTAATTCGGGTGCTAAAAATGTCCGAGAAATGTTTCATAAGCTATTTATCTTGATAGGGTCATAGGGGCGACACTATTTTGGTGTCAACAGAAGCCCCCACTTTGACCGAGGCACAAAGTAGCGAAGGTCAAAGTATTTAATTTTGCTTAAGTGTTGAGTGCACTAAGATTACCGAATGGGTAGCAGAAATTGTATGTTTAAGGGTACAAGCCCTTACCCTTTGTAAATGATAGTTTTGTTGACTTTGGTCAACTACTGTGATACATCGGCTTTTAATGATGTCCCAGGTCAATGATAAAATTTAGAAAGAGTTTAACGACATCTTGGGGTGGAAAGTTAATTTGTAGGAGTTTATTGGCGTCCTTGGGTCTGAAGATAATTTTGGAGGAGTTTATAAACGTCATGGAGTCGGAAGATAACTTTCAAGGAGTTTATCGACATCATGGGGTCGAAAATGATATTTGTAGGAGTTTATCGACATCCTGGGGTCGGATATGATTTTTGTATGAACATGGGGGCTTTTATTGACCGCCCGAGTCATAACAATAAGGATTTCAGGTATTTAGTGACTACCCGAGTCAAAATAATATGAATTTGGATAATTATTGACCTCTGGAGTCAGGAAAAATACGAATTTGGGTTCTTACTGACTACTCGAGTTAGAATAATTTTCTTTTAGACATCCCATTGACCGTTCAGGTCAAGGATAATTTTTTCACCTCTTACTGACTAATTGAGCCAAAAAAGGAACTTTTTTTTTTCTCTTTTTTAATCGATCGTATGGGTTAGATAATTTTTTTGTAATCCGGATTGTACAGGTTTGAACAATGCCGCGCTACATTTACCTGCTTATGTATCAGAACGGCCGAGCATTTTGAAATACATATAACAAATAGATGGGCGGCAAAAGGGAAATTTTGTACGAAGCTTGGTTGGGGCCCAACGAATATGTCTTAATTTGCTGGAGACCTGGGGAATACGTACATAATCGCTTGGAGTATATTCGCTGGGTGTCAATTTCAGTCGTGGACCAGAAAGGTCATAGACTTCATTTTCGACCGTTGCTCTTCGTTTCTTCTCGTTTTCTCTCTCAATTTTTCACAGTTCTTGCTCAAACATTCTCTCCCACTAAACTAAAGCTTGTTTTCTTTAGTCCTTAGCTCAAATCTACCACTTTTCACTAAGAAATCTTCCTATCTTTCAAGAAATCCGCTCATTCAAAGTAGTTGATCGTTAGGAAGCAAAAATGAAGAAATGGTCCAGCTTTCTCGTATTCTTTGTTATGATGATGGTCCTGGATGTCCCTAATGATGGGGATGATGAGGAGGAGGCTCAGGTGGAGCCGGTGGACTAAATATTCCAGGGTCAGGCCGCGGGTGCCCAGAAATATTCACGAAATAAGGTTGGGGAGGAGCTACGAGCCAGAGATTGGGTCGTTCGACGCGAATGGCACTCGAAGCAGGATTGGAATCCCTCGGTGCTCCTATACGATGCCGTTGACCACCTATCCTACTGTGCGAGGCACGTGGCGGTAAGCTCCGAATCCCTTCTCTTCGTATTTGCGAAATATATGAACTTGGTATAGTTTTTGGTTGGGAAATGGAAGTGTGATATATTTGGGATGTATGTGTAATATAGGTATATGGCTTGTTGAAGAATGGGTGTAGATATGTTCGAATTTTGCAAATGCATGTTGCTTTGAGTCACGCACGCCAAGTGTTCGACGAAATGCCCCTTACAGTTTTCATCGATTTCTTGTTTGAAAATGCACTTGTTCTAACTCATTTAATGTTTGTATTGCTAGAAAAATTTAAGGTGAATCGTTTAGTTCACGTTTCATAGCTTTAGAACATGATTTCATGTTATGCATGCATTGTTCGGTAAAATGCCGAATTGCTCGCCGTATATGTGCATAGGCATACTCGTGTATTGCCCATGATCGTATTTTTTTTGAGCTCTTTTGGTGATTGCATTGCGTTCGTAATCTTCTCGTAGGAAGGGACGCGAACCTTAGGGGTTACGGTGGTCTCGACGTGGTTATTTCCTTGCACCGCTATTTGGTTAGCGTACTGAAGACTTTGTCGTCTGTTTTGAGGAGACTGGGTTTGGACCTTTGTTCAGCTAACTTTGCGACTGCGAGTATGTTAACTTGTCGATCGTGCGAGCTCTCATGGAGCATTTCTAAGACACGATCAGCACTTTCCACCATCCTATGGATGAGATGACGATCACGTTGTTCGAGTTCGGGTTGATCAGCGGTGTTAGTTTCATCGGCGAGTCAATTCCTTTTGATAGTTCTTTGTATCTTGAGCAGGAGACACTGACTACCATGTTTGGGGTGGACTTTGTGCGGCTCTCAACTCCTAACAACGACGTCTTCCCCTATTCCATTTGTAAGATCGTTCTTATAGACCATCTTGGGGATCTGACTTTGGATAAGACGACGCGGCTTTTCGTCGCTTATCTCTTGGCCTACACCTTGATCGTGGACAAGGGTAGCTGTCTTTACTACTTTTACCTTTCAAATCTTGAGGAAATCATGAGGATTTGTGACTATAAATGGGGCGATCCTGGCTATGTGACCTCAGTGAAATACTTGAGGCAGGGGTGCCGACAAGTGAAGAACAAGGATATTCTTCTAGGTGGTTTCTGGAAGGTGATCGAGGTAATGCCTCTTTATTAGCCTTCACTTGTGTTATTTTTGCTTTTCTTCTGAATTGCTAACTCTTTTCTTTTGCAGATATGGTTCTACGAGCACTTTCCTATCTTCTGGATATAGTGCAATGAGCCTCGAGTCTTTTTGATCTTGACTCGTTGGTCGACGACTTACCATGGTCCAGCTGCAGAGCTTCCTCTCCTGAAGAAGCGGTGGATGCACAACGAGTTTGCCGCTCTGCAGGTATACATGGAATGCATGCATTCATTTTATTTCATTTATTATGCACTTGCTTTAATCTAATGCTCCTTTTTTTACTTTTCAGGTATCTTAAACCCATGGGGAGATATTAGTGGCGTCCCAGCTGGGGTACGCCATGCTATCATGGAGTACGACATGAAGCGGTATCTGTTCGAGGGACCCTTTGATCATGTATGGTTTCTCGGTGAGCGAGTGATGAGAGGCTCGAGGTCCCTCTATATCCTCCGGACTCCGTGCTCTGTGATCTCTGCCTTGATGTGGAGGAGTCCAGAGCGACTTCCTAGGGCGCTTCGTTTTCCTACTTCATCCAGTAGGTGGGAGACGATGACCTGACTCTTTCTTACCAGACGTTCTGCAGAGATAGCCTGATGCCGGCCACACTCCTTTTTGCTGAGGTATGCGCTTGCTTGGCCTTATTGATTTTGATTTCAATGTCATTTTTATGAACTCAAATGGAGTTTTATTGTTATTTTTAGGGCGGGGTGCGCATCCTGGTGCGGACCTTGTCGATCACCCATATGGACAAGTCTGGGACTTGTGTCATGCTTGAGGTCCCCGATAAATGGGATGAAGAGTGCGAGCATCTCCCCCTGCTTTAGGGGAGCAGTGGGGTATGCATGCCAACTTCATTTTTTGTCTATGATCTTAGTGGATGCATTTTTTGCTAATTATTTTTATTTTTCGTTCAACTTTGCAGATGGAGAAGACCAAGGCGACCAGGAAGGTTGTCTTCGCCATGAATAAGCACATTCAACGGCACTTCAGCTTGGGTTGTTCCTCTCGTACTCATGCGAAAGAAGTACATATTTAAGCTTTTTCTTTTTTGATTGTCGACATTATCATTCTTGTAGCTGCCTTTACCGATTTCCCCTCGTAGGGGGTTGTCTGGCCTCAGCAGATGCCGATGGCGAGAACATAGAGGTGGTCATGCCTCTCGGGCCCAGGGTTCGAGCTGTTCGGCCTGTATGGCCCAGGGTCATGTGGGTGGTCCTTGCTAGCAACCACGGGTACAGAAGCGCGAGGGATCTCGAGTTTGTTGGCGGTCCCGTCGTTGACTCGGTAGTCATTCCCAGTAGTCGAGGTTTCATGGAGCCCGCTGAGATTCTGGATATGCAACAAGATCAGCAGGGTGCAGGGCCTTCCCGCAAGAGGTTGTGCTTTGGGCTCAGGGTTCAAGCCGTTCGGCCCATATTGCCGAGGGTCATGTGGTTGGTCCTCGGTAGCAGCCCCAGGCACAAGAGCAGGTGAGGGATCTTGTGCCCGTTGGCGGTTGTCATGGACTCGATCGTCATTCCCAGCAGTCGAGGTGTGGAGTAGCTAGCTGAGATTCTGGACATGCAACAAGAGAAGTAGGGTGCGGGGCCTTCTTACGAGAGGCGTGCCAGTTCGGCACCTCCTCGCAGTGTAGGTGGGCATGAGGACGATCATGTTCCTTGTAGATGTTGACTCCTCTAGGGTCCTTTTGCATTTTATTTTTTTTTGTAAAAAATGTATTATTGATAATGAATTTTTTTTTTCTTGGAATTGTTGCTTGTGTTTATGTACACATATATACAAATAACCAAAGAATTATAGTAAAGAATATGTAAATGAAAAGAAATAAAAGAAATAAAAAAAGAGCTTATGTCCAACTACTTCGAGAAATCCTTTGATGCTTGGATGAACTGCATGTCCCTAGAAGTGAGGCAACATCTACGCATTTCCAATCTCACCATATTTTTCACTCGAAAAAAATTCATGCTTGTTTGGGTCTTTTTAAGGGCGTCAATAAGGTTTTGGATTCCCTACCTTCATGTTTTCCGCTTAGGAAGGACAAATGAGCTATGTCCCTTAGTAGAGGAATTTTCGGCAATCTTGGGCATTCCCCCTAACATAAACATGGCACTTCCCTTTTTAGGTGGTAACTTTGAGTCCTTGTATGAGGACTACCTAGGCCTTGGGCACAAAAAGGCTAAGGACGTACTTGACGGGGATAAGGTGAACTTGTTAAAAGTGATGGAGCAGTTTTCTCCTCCTCCCTTGGAAGATGATAGCAAGGCGAGAACTTTTCGACGACGAGCCTTCATTCTTAGCCTTATTTATCGTTTCTTTTTTGTGGGAAACGATTAAATTGCCCGGGCATCCCTCTTACATATTGTCAAGATGATGGAAGAAGGTTGTAGTCCCATGGCTCTCGTAGTGGGAGAGATGCTTGCTTGCTTGGATCGTTTGGTCCATGATGAGATGGTGAGTTCTCGGGAAGCCCTTTGCTTCTCCAAGTGAGTCTATATGCCCCTTATTTTTTCCATGCATGTTTCATATATTTTTCTTTTCTTTTTTTTTTTCATGAATATTGATCCCTTATTCTCTTGTTTTTGTAGATTTGGCTCTTGGAACACCTTCGCTTGGTGAAGAAACCAAATTCCCTTATCGCCTACTCGCCTAAGCAATTTTCGTCATGTTAACGGCTTTATGAGGAGAAATCCCTTGGCGAATATATTCTTTACCTAGGAGGAAACCCTACGGTGCGTTGGCACGTCCCATGGTTGCACCTTGCCACCATGGTGGGATGTGTTGAAGAAATCCCTTGTAGTCGTCTTATTATTTTTACCCATTTATTAACATTTTATCCCAGTCGAGTTATCCGTCAATATGGTTTAGCCCAATGAATCCCTAGACAATATACCGATTTCCAACCCGGTGTAAAGTTGATTTTTAGGCAACTAGAAATTTGGGGGGATTATTGGAACGAACGCCCACGTTGGGTAGTGCCCTGTAAGACTTTGTCATCATATGTGACAAGTCACTACCTTGCGGGGATGATTTCTGGGGACCCTATTTAGTGTAAGGAATCAAGGGAGAATGAAAAACAAGAGATTAGAAGGCAAGCGCAACCTCTTACCCAACCAAAAAAGAAACCTTCCCTACCACCAAAGAAGAAAGCCAAGGCGAAGCCCCCAACTCCAAAGGTCCGTCCTATGGAGGAAGCGTCTCCCAAATGGAGGAAAAAGACGCACTTCGCATGGTGTCGCAAGGAAGAGGCAAGCACTAGCACGGCTTCCCCAAAAGATCACCGTCCTCCCAAGGAGAAGGAGGAGTGATAAGCATGAGTCCTTAGTTCTAGGATTTTGATGATGACTTTCTTTGCTAATTCCCACTCTAGGAATTATTTTGTCATTTGAAATCCTTGTAATTGTACTTTATAATCAATAAAAATGAAGCTTTATCATCTTTGTTTATTGTCATTTCAAGTTTGCATCAGTTTCTTTGAATCAGTCTTTGCTGTTCTTTTATTTTTTCTAGCACCAGAATGCATTCTTTTTGCAAGGCGGAGACTGGTCTCCAGCGAATTTCAGAAATTTCGCTAGAGGACCAGCGCATATGGGCAAAATCGCTCGGCACCCAGCGAATATGGTCGTATTGGTTGGGTTGAGGCCCAGATTGTTCTTGTATTTTTTGTTTGCCGTATTATGTTTTTTCTCTCATTTCGATTTATTTCTTTTCGGAAATAAGAGAATGTCTCTTTCTGAAACATAAATTCGTTAAGACTATATTGAAACCATAACAATTTTTATCATATATGCTCTGTTAAAGTTTTGATAGATAAGTTTTATAATTTCCCTAATGTTTGGGCATGATTGTGCCAATATCTTTAAACCTGTACCAGCAAATAATAAGCCAACAAGCAACAGACAGAGAGGACCAGTCCAAAGAGTTTGGCAAAAGAAAGACAATGGGCAACCACAAAGGAACCAAGTGCAAGATAGACAGGTAGATGATAATGGTATCATTGTGGTGCCTGTGGATAAGGGAAAAGAGCCTGCAGAAGAGTTCCAACCAGTTACTCAGAAGAGGTCACATAACTGGACGGATCATGTGCCATTAGCTAGTTTGACAGCTTTGAGAAACGAATTCAGTGTCTTACACTCAAGTTGAAGAACAAACATGTGACATTGCAGTTGCAAGGGGCGAGTCTCAGAATGAGACAGGTTCAGGGGAAGTCTCAAACCCCAATCCATGATTAATATTGCATGTTTTATGTTAGAGGGCTAAATAAGCCCTCAAAACAAAAAGATATAAAATTTTTCATTGCTATGAATAACTTAGACATCATATGTCTCTTGGACACAAAAGTAAAACAACTAAATGCATATAGGGTTGTTAAAAAGTTAGTTGCTAATAGCTTGAGACTGGAATCAAATTATATTGCTATTGAAAAGGGTAGTATTTGGTGTTTATGGGATACCAAGTCTACTCATGTTACTGTCACTGTAGTCCAAGCTCTCTTCATGTGTCTAGAAGTTAGGAGTATACAGAGCTCGTTTCATGCTATGTTTACAGTGGTCTTTGATGCAAATGAACCTGCAATAAGAGCAAATTTATGGATGGAATTATGTTCTTTGCCTACAGTTCAGTTGCCTTGGTTGGTATGGGGTGATTTTAACAGTTCATTATATGTGGGAGATAAGTTGTCTGGGACACCAGTCACAATGCAGGAGATTACTGGTTTGCAAATTGTGTGGATACCCTACAATTGGTTGATTTACATTCTGTAGGTTGTTTTTATACATGGTGTAACAAGCAGCAGGGTGATAGAAGAGTGTGTTGCAAAATTGACAGAGCAATGGGTGACCAAGCTTGGATGTCCACTGATGGACATTATGTAGCTAAGTGTTTTGTTCCTTCCCTATCTGATCATTCTCCAATTGTAATCAACATTGAGGGTGATAGAACTATGAGGAACAAGCATTTCAGGTTCCAAAATGTTCTAGCAAAGCACCTTGATTTCCTCAAAATTGTTTAAGAAGCTTGGGATTCTTATGTCCCTGGCACAACTATGTTTAGGGTGTATAAGAAGCTCCAAGCAGTTAAAGTTGTTTTGAAGAAGTTGAATTCAAATGAATACAATAGTATTTCCACCAAGGTGGAGATGGCTAGAAACAAATTGCATTTGGTTCAGCAACAATTGAATACTAATTTGTTTGATGAAGCTGTTAAAACTGAGAAGAGGGCTGTTATTCTTGAACTGCACAAATGGTCAGGGCTGGACAAGCAATTGATGCAGCAGAAAGCAAGGGTCTCATGGCTTAAACTAGGTGACCAGAATAATAAATTATTCCATGATGCAGTAAAGACTAGGCAAGCTTAAAATGCCATAAATGTTTTATACACTAATTTTGTAGGCATATTACAAGATCCTACTAGGATGCAAAATGTAATCTTGAACATTTATAGGGGTTTACTGGGTTCCAAGGCCAGTTCTTTGCCTGGTATTAATATGGAGTTGCTTAGAAATTGGCCTTGCTTGTCTCTACATCAACAAAAGTCTTTGTGTATGCCAGTTACAGAGAAGGAAATGTTCTCAACTCTTGCATCCATTGGAAATTAAAAAGCACCTGGTGTTGATAGGTTCAATGCAGTCTTCTTTAAAGAAGCATGGGAACTTGTAAAGTAGGATATACTTACAGCTGTCCAAGATTTTTTTCTGAACATGCCAATTATTGAAAGCTATGAATATCACAACCATTACTTTTTTTGCCAAAGAATTAGCCAACTTCTCATGTGAGAGATTATAGACCTATCTCATGCTGCGCAATGGTCTACAAGCTGATATCAAAGATCTTGACATCTAGACTGAGCCAGGTTATTGATTCTGTGGTTGGGTTATCTTAGTCTGCTTTTATCCCACGGAGGAGTATCTCAGATAACATTATATTGGGGCATGAGCTTATTAAGAGCTATAACAGGAAAAAAATGTCTTTGAGGTGCATGTTTGAAATGAACATACAAAAAGCTTATTATTCACTTGATTGGATCTTTTTGAAACAAGTTTTAGAAGGCATGGGGTTCCCTTTCTTGTGCATAAAGTGGAATATGACTTGTATATCCTCAGTGAGCTACATTGTGTTTGTAAATGGGGTGCTTACACCACCTTTTGAGGGTAAGAAAGGTCTGAGACAAGGTGATCCTTTGTCACCATTTCTCTTTGTGCTAGCTATGGAGTATTTAGCAAGTGACTTAGCAAATATGATCAAAGATCCAAACTTCAACTTCCATCATAAATGTAGAACATTAGGCATTACCCACCTGTCTTTCGCAGATGACTTGCTGTTGTTTTGTAGAGGGGACATGATTTATGTTCAACTACTTACTGGCACATTTCATAAATTTTCTTAGATGTCAGGGTTGCATGCTAATCAAGGGAAGAGTTCTATCTATCTGGGAGGTGTGTCAGCTGGTGTTAGAGCTGAGATTGTGAATGTTGTGGGGTTTGCAGAGGGGGTGTTACCATTTAAACATCTGGGTGTCCCACTATCTTCAAAAAAGCTCTCAGTGCATCAATGCAGGCCTTTGATTGATAAAGTATTGTCCAGGATCAAATGTTGGTCTGCTAAACTACTTTCCTATGCTGGTAGGTTGCAACTAGTCAAGAGTGTACTCTTTGGGGCACACACTGGTTGGACACAGGTGTTTGTCTTGCCAAAGAAGGTCGTTTCTCTTGTCACTGCAGCATGTAGGACTTTCTTATAGACTGGAGTCACTGAAGTATCCAAGAAAGCATTGGTGGCATGGGATAAGGTAACTTTGCCTAGAAGTGTTGGTGGCCTCAATGTGATTCATTTGTATATTTGGAATAGGGCTGCTATCTTGAAGTTGTTGTGGGCACTTTCTTCAAAACAGGACCTCTTGTGGGTTAAGTGGGTACATACTTACCACAAAAGGCATATGGAACATAGTACGGCTTCAGATTCAATGTCTTGGATGGTAAGGAAGATATGTCAAGCGTCAAAGTGGATTACAAATGTAACAGGTGGGCTTAGCTCCAGGAATATGACTAGAAAATCTCAATAAAGTTGGCCTATAATACTTTGAGAGGGAAAATGGTGAAGGTTCCTTGGGCTTCACTGGGATGTGAAATGGTTGCAGCTCTAAAACGTAGATTTATATTCTGGCTTACTGCTCATTGGAAGCTCAGTACTATGGACAGAGTCAAGATGTGGGGGTTCTACTTCCCTAGTAGATGTTTCTTGTGTGAGAAACAAGAGGAAAATCAAAACCATTTCTTTTTTGAATGTGAATACTCCTGCTGGGTATGGTGTTCTTTGGTGGATTGGATTGGGGCTAAAAGAATAACTAGTGATTGGGATACTATGTTGACACAGGTCACATTACAATCAGCAGGAAAGAAAAGCAAGAGCCAAATGTTGAAGACCATTTTTGTTATGGTTGTATCTTCCATACAGAGGGAAAGAAACAACATATTGTTTGGCTATCCCAAAGTTTGTGCGAAAGATCTAGTCAAAAGGATCATCCATGAGCTGCATGTGAGATACTGTGACAATGCAAAGGCTAGGAAATTTTTGTATAGTCTATGCCCATATCCTCCTTGTTGTATTTGAATTCTAGTTTGTGTTTTGGTGGTTTATAGGGACTTTGTTTCCTGTGTGTAGCAAGTGAAGAAGTTAGGCTTGTTGAAGCCTTCCTAGAAGGGTGCAACTTTGTTTGATGCTCCCTGGAAGCTTTGTCTGGTTCGCTATGCAGTTGTATCTTATTTGTGGATATTGATTTTTGGCTAACAAAAGTCTCTTATTTACCAAAAAAAAAA
>ONZA01007657.1:26104-38751 GCA_900322205.1 Kewa caespitosa
GGAGGCTGATGGTGAAAGAGGGAGTTGGTGGGGGGGGGGGTGTAGGAAAGAGCCGATGAAGGAAAGGGGCTAATAGATTTTTTTTTTTTTCCGTCATTAGGTCATTACTAACAAAAGGATCTCAAATGGGAATTCATTGGGACGAATTTCCAAGTGTAGATAATTTTTAAAAAAAATCATCTCGAGTGACGATTATTCACACTAATTTCGTAGAAATAACATTACAACTAAATGCATAATAAGTTAATAACTAATGTGTCCTAAAGCATTTTTAAAATAAAATGTAACTAATACTCCATACTTGTACATTTTGAAGTAACATACATTCTACATTATCAATGATGGAAATTTACGAAATTTAATTAGACTTTTCATATGAGAAGTCCAAATCTAAACCAAAGGAGTACTACACAGTAGACCAGTAGTCACATTGGCTACACCCAAGTTTGGAGTTTTGACCAACCACAAGTTGAAGCCTTATTAAACACTACCTGTATATCTTTGGTATACTATTCAACTTGCAATTTGCCTGCAACGCTATCATGCAGCTACGTACGCGTTAAACATGCAATTAGTAACTGAAAGTTTGACCTGAATGCAATTTATATTCGTAGTAGATGATATTTATATGAAAAGTAAACGATGACATGTTGAATGTTGACTCTAAACACTAAACAGCTAGTCAATCTGGTGCGAGTATCAGATCCAATGCCATTGCTAGCTAAGCTGTGTTGTTGGGATCTTTCCATTGCCTTTCGTTCATTGTAGTTACTGAGCTAATTGAGTCAACGGATCGAAATAAAAATATCTGATTGAAGTCTTTATCAGTGTTTTGAAAACCGGACCGGATCAGCCGGTTGAACCGGCTCAACTGGGAACCGGTCNNCCACCGGTTCGGTCATGTTACAAAAATCGATTTGGTCAAACCCGACGGTTTTGGCCGGTTGTTGACCGATTTTTTTATTTTTTATTTTTTTTATTTTCATTTTGAAAAAATTTAAAAGAATATATAAAAAATTCGGTTTTCACCGGTTTTATTGCTGGTTGAACCATCGAACCGATGAGCAGGCCGGTTCGATTTTCAAAACATTGGTCTTTATATGCGTGGCGTATAAGTAGGACATCCAAAAAAAATGTGTTCGAACCAATTTAGTTCAAATTAACTATATCTAGTTCATATTATGATATTTTTTAAAAGTATTATCCTGCTATCTACCTTCTCACTAGTGAGAAACAATTTGCACGCCTCAATAGGACTCTTCCACATATGCAGAGAGGGAAAAAAAAAACTCATTTTCCTTTCTACATTTTTTCTTTGCACTCTGTGTATGTGGAGAGTCCTATCGGAAGGAATAGGATGCAATTTATTTTCTGTAAAATTTGTGAGGGAAAGAATTAGACTAAAATGAATTGTATTAACTTGACTTGTTAAATAATATTGGGACATGCATATTTATATAGGCTACATTGACTCACTCTTCAAACTACACTGAATACTGTCATGGTCTAATTACCTAAACACTCCTAACACTCCTAACATAACATGAATGAGTATCATAGTTTCCTAAACATGATAATAGAATATTATTCTATTGATATTATATAACCTGACATTTTCTCATCAATGAGAGTGATGAGAAGATAGATAACATTCCTCAATTCCTCATTCGTTCTTGCTTCGGCTTGGGCATTTGCTACTTTGAGCTTAAGGGTAATTAAGGAAGTAACATCAAATGAAGCTAGCAACCCACTTGTTATTTTCAAGAATGAGGCCCTAATCTTTTGGACTTATTTTAAGTTCAATTCAGTTCAGTTCAGTCTAGCTCGAAACTAAAACGTTAAGGATTAGCTCTGAAATATATTTATGATAATTCATATATCATTAGAAAGATCTTGATAGAATCGGAAGATTTTGGGAAGTTTAGATGGATCAAATGTCAATTGAACAAAAAAAAAAGTCAATTCAATTAAATCTAGTTCAGTATAATTCAGTTCAGCTCATTTTAGTTCACTCCAAAAGAAAGACACAAAGTTGAAGTCACTATTATTATCATTATCAATCGTAAATAAAAAGCAAAGCAACGACTCTCTCTAGAATGAGTGACAAAAAACACCCAAGGGAATTCTGATCGGAGGAGACGAACCAACTGCGAATATCCAACAAGAAAATCAAGTGACCAAAACCGAAAAACCTTTCACCTGGGGGAATGGCCACCAGAATGTGGACTGTGACATGGGGGATGTCTTTCGTGTCCCAGCCACAAGCGAGCATACTCCCTACCATACCCCTTGTCAAGAGTCGGCCCAAATGAGGCCACCTATCGTGACTCCATTATTAGGAACACGTCTAATGACCATCTGCACCAGTCATACTCCAACCCACCTTGGGTGGAGGAGGAAGACGACATCGTCTCGGATGATGACGAGATCCCGGCGGATGAAGAAGAAGATCCGAGATGCCCTACGATCCTACTCACCAAAGAGGAGAAAATGAGGTTAAGACAACCATGGAAGAGTGCACTAATCATCAAGATGTTTGAGAAGGGTGTAGGATACATGCAACTGCGGAAGAAACTCCATCAAAAGTGGGATCTGAAAGGACAACTATCGCTCATCGACATCGGGTGCGATTATTTCGTTATCAAGTTCACAAACAAAGAGGATTATGACCATGTACTTACCCAGGGTCCTGGCTTATCGATGATAACTACCTCACGATTCGTCAATGGACTCCTAATTTCGTTCCGGGTGAAGAACATATTCGATTCCTTACTGTATGGATTCGCATCCCTCGCTTGGGTGTTGCATACTTCAATCCTGACTTCCTAAGGAAACTAGGGGAGAAGGTGGGCACGGTACTACGCATTGATAGTGTTGCATCGAATGTCGAAACAGGCCAATTCATACGCCTTAGTGTTGAAGTAGACCTCTCTAAACCACTCCTTTCAAAGTTCAGACTTCAAGGAAGGGTGTGGAAGATCCAATATGAAGGCCTTAAGCTAATCTGTTTTGGCTGTGGAAAGATTGGCCACCGGGAGGAACACAACCCTTTTGGGATGTCACACCTCAATGAGGGAGATATGCAGAAAGACGAGCCACCACTGGGGCAACCGGCTAGGGATCCGACGATGGCGTATCCTGTCCATCAACCGGAGTGCACGGAAGACTATGGCTCATGGATGCTAGTGAAGAAACCCATTCGCAGAAGAAACTCAAAAAATATCGATGCCATGCAACAAAACCCACAAAGCAAGAAACGGGCTGAGGACCCGAGCTACCCACAACCCTGGGCCCAGAATGCCCATACTAAGGCCCCACGAGGGCATTCCCACGAGATCTCGGGCTCGAGATTTGCGGCGCTCAATGAGGAAAAAATTGATGAGGTTGTTGATTTGGAATCTTCCCACGATACTATCCTTATTCAAAGCAACAACACTAACAGCAATGTTCCCACCCCTATTATCTTGGAGCCAAATGTGGAAGGATATCATGCAAATAATCCTGTTGCCAAAGACCAAAATTTGGAAAGTACTCAGCCCTTGACCACGTCCCCCCACGAGACAAGTCAATCAAACCCTAACATAACCCTCTCCTCACCACAAATCCCACATCATGTGCATCAGCTTCCATTCAACCACCACCACCAAGCCGAAAATATAGTCTATCCACCACGCACTTCCACCACGCCACCCCCCAACAAAACCAACTCGTCCCCAAGCAGCCTATGTCAATATTCAACCAACAAGAGAACCTCCATCCAAACATTACAAGCCCTTCCCTACGCCACCCTACCCCTTTGAACCTTGGCCCTCACACAGTCCTACATGGAGGCCTTCGCTACTTTGCCCACTACGATGGTGCATCAAATCGAGACCCACATGATCCTGGGGCTCACGCACTTGACTCGGGAGCCTCACCTGGGGATCCTCCCCAAACTAGCTCACAAAATGACCATAGAATTCAAGCCCATACCGGTGAATGCAGACCCTCGGGATCTCCTATGCATAGTAGAGATGCCCGCGCCCATGAGGGGAGCCTTGCTCCACCTCAGTAATGCTTATACAAGCCTTTATCCAACCTTGTCGTCGACCATGAATAATCGATACCCAAATATAATACCTCCCTTACAACAGCTGAACATTATGGTTTGGAACGTGCAAGGGGCGGGGAGTCCAAACTTCCTCAATACTCTCAAGGAGTTGATTAGGGTTCACGACCCTAAAGTTATTGCTTTGGATGAAACCCGTATTAGTGGTGACCAAGCTAATAGGGTTTCAAACAGAATAGGATACGATGGGAAACTTCGTGTGGAAGCTAATGGTTTTAGCGGGGGCATATGGCTATTTTGGCGTACCCAATCTATTTTGGTGACACCCATATTCCTCAACCTACAGCATATTACTATCGAAATGACCCGTGCTGGTGAGGAACCATGGGGTTTTCTCCGCGACCTATGCTAGCCCCATTGAAGCTCGGAGAAGGGAGTTGTGGGACAAACTTCGCGATTTCGCTGCCCTCAATAACCGGCCATGGCTCCTAATGCATGACTTCAATGATACTAGGAGTCTTCTTGAAAGAACAGGGAACTCAGAGAGCCTTTTGAGGAGATGAAGAAATTTCAACGAGTGGGTCGAAGAGATGGAACTTCTTGAACTTAACTTCACGGGACCCTCTTTCACATGGAACCGAGGAAACTCGGTTGCTACGCGCACATCAGCTAGACTTGACCGTGCGTTGTATAACTTTGCATGGCGACAACAGTATGCCGAGGCGTCCCTTCGTCATCTCGTGGCGCAAGCATCTGATCATACACCTCTTCTTGTCAGCCCGTATGGATTTGCTCCCATTGAAGCGATAAATAGGCCCTTCCGGTTTCAGGCAGCATGGCTATCTCATGAGGGGTTCACGGAATTTCTTGATTCACACTAGCATGGCACGGCCCCTTTACCTTGTGCTCTCAAGGATCTTTCTTTAGAACTCACGACTTGGAACAAGGAAGTCTTTGACAACTTATTCAGGCGCCGTAATCGCCTATGGGGCCGCATCGAGGGTATACAACGTTGCCTTGCAGCATCCCGTCCAACTTCTTGATTCATCTTGAATCTCGTCTCAAGAAGGAATTAGAGGAAACTCTGGACCAAATCCACACCTACTGGGTCCAAAAAGCGCGAATTGATTTTATTCGCGATGGCAATCGTAACACTAAATACTTCCATGCTAACACCCTAGTGAGGAGAAAGTACAACCGCATTGAGGGGCTTTAGAATGACAATGATGATTGGATTTGGGACCAACAAGAGCTGCGCTGCATGGTTAGTAACTACTTCAAGCGTCTGTACACTGATGATATACCGGGAGCACCGGTGGACCTCCCTAAAGACCGGTTTCCATCCCTTGATGATGATCTGATTGCCCACCTTTCAAGTGACTTCACTGCCTTGGAGGTGAGAACAACAGTAAAAACATGGCGCCTCTCAAAGCACCCGACCCCTATGGCTTCCAAGCCGTTTTCTTTAAGTGGAATTGGGCGATTGTGGGACGTAGTGTGTGCAACCTGACCCTTAGCGTCCTTTTGGGTGAATCTCTGTCGGACAGTGTGAACGATGCTCTTATTGTGCTAATACCGAATGTGAATAGCTTGGAGTTGGTCACGCAATTCCGCCCTATTAGCTTGTGTAATGTTGCTTTCAAAATTGTGACAAAGACCATTGTGGAGCGACTCAAGTGCATCCTTCCCAAAGTCATATCCCCAATGCAATCTAGTTTTGTCCCGGGCCGCCAATCACAGATACTGCAAGGAGTCCTCCACACGGTCCGCACTAGGGGTAGTAACAACCCAATTGTGGTTGTAAAGATCGACTTGGAGAAGGCATATGACCGGATCAAATGGGCCTTCCTTCACGACACACTGTTGGAACTTGGTATCCCCCTTCGACTACTTAGTGTAATCATGAACTGTGTATGTGAAGGCACGATGAACTTCCTATGGAATGGCACCGTGACCGAAGCCTTTACCCCCACACGAGGTCTCCGCCAAGGTGATCCTCTCTCGCCATACTTGTTTGTACTATGTATGGAGAGACCTTCACACATCATTGAAGAGACGGTTGCAATCGGAGCTTGGAAACCGATCTATACATCTCACGGAGGACCCCCACTGTCACATCTCGTTTTTGCCGATGACCTAATTCTCTTTGGCGAAGCATCCATGGAACAAGCAAATGTAATGAATGTGTGTCTAGACAGATTTTGTAAAGCTTCCGGGGAGAGGGTGAATTGGAGCAAGTCACAAGTCCTTCCAACTGCTGCAACATATGAAATTGCTTCTAGCATGGGGTTAGTCAATACGGATGACTTGGGGTGTTACCTTGGGGTGCCCACGCTGAACAGTCGTGTGTCTCGGGCCACATATAGCCACGTTCTGGACAGCGTCAATGCGAAGCTATCAAACTGGAGATTATGGTACCTATCTCTTGCGGGTAGGATCACTCTCACACAATTTGCCCTTGCTTGCCTGCCTAACTATACAATGCAATCCTTGCTCTTACCCATGTCGGTATGTGATGACATCAACAAAAAAGTGCAGAGCTTTCGTATGGGGTTCTTCGGATAGCCAACGGCGTGTACATCTCATAAAATGGGACACCATTGTGAAGCCTCGCAGTGAAGGGGGGTTGGGCTTGCGCTCGGCTATGCAAACCAATACGGCATTTCTTGCCAAGTTGGGATAGAGGCTCTTCAACGAACTGGAGGCACTCTGGTCAAGAGTTCTTCGTAAGAAGTATTGTAGTGGTCGGTGTGATGTCGACATGCTCGAGCCAACTACGAAAATGTCAAATACATGGCGAGGCATTCTCCATGGGGCAAAGCCTTTGAAAGAGGGACTCGCTTCATGTGTAGGAAATGGTAATCGTACTTTCTTTTGGCTCCATAAATGGATCGGCAAGAAAAAGTTGATTGACCATGCTGCGGGACTTGTTGATGAGGGGGCCCAAGACAAAACGGTAGCTGAATATTAGGACGGCAATGGCTGGAAATGGGACGAGTTTGTACATCTCCTTCCCCCACTCATGCTTGAGAGAATTGCGGCATTCTCCCTCCAAGCCACGACTGAGGCGCAAGACACCTTCACTTGGGCTTTATACTCCCTCTGGTGGCTTCACGCTAAAGTCAGCGTTGAAGATAATTAGAGGGGGTCAAGATGGCCGTAGGGAACCGATTTGGAAGTTGATATGGGCAGCTCCTACCACGCAGCGAATTAGCACCTTCATTTGGCTCGCAGCACACCAAAGCTTCCTCTGTAATGCGGTAAGGTATCATCATCACTTCGCTCAAACGACTGCGTGTTGTGAGTGTGGGTATCCCTCTGAGGATTTCCTACACGTTCTGCGAGATTGCCCCCGAGCCTCTGAAGTTTGGCAACTTCTCTCTCCGCCAATGCAGTATACAACGTTCTTCCATGTAGACATCAAACAATGGATCTTAGCCAATTCTTAACCAATTTGCGAGTGAAGGGGGCTTGGCCAATGACGTTTGCAGCTGCTCTATGGTGGCTCTGGAGGTAGCGTAATGCCAGAGCCTTCGGAGAGCCTGAGACGATCCCACATAATCGAGCCTATTTTCTTACATGCCTGACGTCACAGATGATGGCTACATGTGCTAAGAGCCAGACCGGCAAAGATGATATGAAGCGTTCATAAGGTGGAAGGAGCCTGCTGTTGGATGGGTCAAATTATATACTGATGGGGCTTCACGGGGCAATCCAGCCCTGCTGGAGCAGGTGGCGTCCTACGCGGGTCAAGGGGGGAGTTCATCCGAGCTTTCTCAAAGAAATGTGGCCATAGCTCGTCGGTGAAGGCGGAACTGGAAGTTGTCACAGAGGGGCTTCGCATGGCCGGGAACATGAGGATCGAAAAGCTAGTCCTTGAAGTTGACTCGGAACTCGTCGTCCTATGCCTCCGATTGGAACTGTAGAAGTTCAACCCCAACTACCATCTGATCAAGCAATGTCGTGCTCTGATCAGGGAAGCAAGGTGGGAAGTCCGAACCCGACATGTGTACCGAGAGGCTAATATGATCGCAGATTGGTTTGCTAATAATAGTTTTGATATCAGTACTAACGTAGCTTATTTGACGCTCCTCCGAGTGGGGTTTGGCACCTCCTACGCGAGGACCTTGTAGGCCGCTCTCGGCCAAGACTCGTTTGTGTTTGATTTAATTTAAGTTGTTTTTTCAGGAACTCGCCCTCCTTATCACCCAAAAAAGAAAAAAAAAAAAAGAAAAAGAAAGAAGTAAAAAGCAAAGCATGTAATATTTTCAAGTATTGGTCGTTGCACTTTGACAAAGAGGACTAGCAGAGAGCATCTGTCGAACAAAGCAGGCAGTAGTGGAAAATTGTTCAAAATTGGTGCCTCAGAATGTGGCCCAGAGAATGAAATATTAAACACAAGCTACAATAAAATACGACTTCCGCGGTATCTTAACGTCGACGTCTAATGATTACAAAGTTACAACGTATGAGTGCCTCATTTGCGCATGCCATATTCCTTTATGAAATTTTTAAATTAACTTTTTTTTTGTGTAACTTATAATTATTTTTACGGTAGGTCTTGTGTAGATCTGGTGGTACCATAAAGAGTCACCCATGTTAGATATTAAGAGTCATCATTCAGATACAAAGATTCACCTCTTGACAAAGAGTTATCCCCCTAGACCAAAGAGTCACCCTCTTGATAGAGTCATCCCTCTGAGACCAAAGAATCACCCCTTATCACAAAGAGTCATTCCTCTAAATCCCTTGTATCTTTGTTGTACGTGGTAGACAAGGTTCATACAAGATTTTGTATTGTTTTTAATGTCAAACTAGTTTTTACACCCGTGTCACGCACGGAATATTTATAAATAATTTTTTTTAAAGATGGTAATAATTATTATGATTATGAACAAAGACAAATGCAACCAAGTATGAAAATAGAAGTGAAAGAAATAGTGCAATTCGACCATTAGTCATTTGCAAATTCTTACCTCGCTAAGTGTATGTGTATCAAATCATTAACTAACATATATGAAAATTAATGTTAAATATGAATTTGTGCACAATGCATGAAAAGCAATATAAGTCTCCTAAGAGTTTACAGTTTACTATCAGTAATGTATTTTTATCTATCTAGATGGAAAGTCATTAAAAATTGAACAAAATACCCTATCATATCATAGATAATAAAGCGAATAAAGACTCCTTAGTTGGTTTATGCTAAAACACCTGAATGCTTGCCCATACATCATGTAAAATGTAAATAAATATAGAAAATTCAAAGAGATGGGAAATAATCATAGAGTATAGGAACATTGTAAATGTGCATTATTAAGTATAGTAAAAGCTTAAATTTATTTGATTAAGAGTGACATATTAGCAAGTTTAAGGTATTGCCATGTGGTAAGTTGATTGAGAGCAAGGTCTTGTTTTAATATTTTTATAGATTCAAATACAAATATATATTAAAATTATTCTAAAAATATGTAGATATGATAAACACATTTTAAAGCTAACCACAACTAAATTTTTAAAATTAGAGCCAAATAAAATTGTAAACATACCCAAATAAACAGGGCATTAGTTACCTTAAAAATACACACTAATGTTAGTAACAAGATTGGACATCAAAATATCACACTAGTTGAGTAACATTTGACGACTTATTCCAAAGGAATTTATAACAAATTAATGGTCATATTTGGTAAAGTAATAGTTAGCAGAAGTAGACAGGAGTTAATAAAAGTTGATGGTAGTTAGCAGACATCAGAAGCATATAGCAGTTTGTAATAGTAAGTTTGACTAGCATATATCAGTTTTACAAATGCTATTTGAGCAGATACTACCAATTTTAAATAGATATGCGTTGTAACTCAATATGCTAATGCAAAATGCAGTTCTCAATAGCATATTGCAATTAGCAGATTCAACTCAATATGCTAATTTATCAAACACTCTCAAAAGCATATTGACCAAGTCAAATATGCATTTGAACCCCTATCGGCTAATATTGAGCAGATTGGAAGGTTGTCAAACAAGGCCAATTTCATAGAACATATACTGAATTTTGAAGTGTTATTCTTATATTTGGACAAATTTCGGGGGAAGATTTTTCCTATTTGTAAATTATATGGATATGTATTTAGGATAGTTTTGGTATTAATATTCTCGTGTACATTTATTATAACATAAACATGATTTTTTTAGAGTAGTTTCTTATCCACAATTAAAAAGGGTAACACTTACTATGAATTTGCTTTCTAAAATTCACTCCCTCCCATCCAAAAAAAAAAAAGTCACACCCTAAAATTTATTACTCCAAATGTATAAAAAGTATGAAAAGAAACTCTAAATGTTACATTAGGTTGCACATGCAGCAAAAGAAATGTTTTCTGAGTATAATCTATGATGACATTTTGCAGTGACTCCTTTGAGTAAAATATAGTGATGATATAACATGTGTTAGCCTGAGATTCTGCTACGTTTGTGCGCGACAAATAGGGGTGTGGTCGAGCCGTGTAGGGCCACCGACGTTTCTAAAGTTGATTTGTGTCCTGCCTTTCACTGTTTCCTTTTCTTTTTTCTTTTTCTGTAGTCCTTTTTCAATCGGGCTCTTTTGCTTCTCCAATACTTCCATACACAGTGCGTACGACTGTATGTGTAAGCATTATACCTATTAGAAGCTGACCCGATTCGAAAACTCGACCCGATTCCGATTCATTATTTTGGGTTCTGGCAAAATATTTCGATTCGAAACCTGAAAAATTCGGAAAAATGAACTAAAAACAGACTCGATCCGAAATCACGACATTTACCCAACCCGACCCGACCCCGAAATGGTCAAACCCGAACCCGACCTAACGAACCGCTTTGACACGTCTACTAAGCATACATCCCTGTTTTTCATGAACATGAACCACATAATGCAGTGGACTTCTAATTAATTTTGTCCAACTCATGAATATTAAAATAATTTTATCTCATACTCCCTCCGTCCTAAAAAGAAGTTTACATTTTATTAAATAGAGGTGTCCAAAAAGAAGTTTACATTTCCTTATTTAGTAATGAATCACACGTGAAATGTCAAAAAAAAAACCCACTAGTAGGTCCCATTTTCTACAAAATTCCACATAAAGCAAGGACATTTTAGTACTTTTACCCATTTTTCTTAATCTTTGTGTCCAAAAGAAATGTAAACTTATTTTTGGGACGGAGGGCGTATATAAATATAGAAAAGCTTTTGTTTTTATTTTTTTAATTTTGCATTTTATTTTCATAATATTCATTCTCTTTGCTCAAACTCTAAACCTACATTAATCGCACACCAATTATTATCTCCGAACATTAGTGACCCCAACATATGCAATTAATAATCCGATAAGGTTCATTATTGGCACAATAGAATCACAACTGTAGCATCCACTAATTAGTGACTCCTAGGCTGATTAATAATCTTTTAGTCTCCATTTGGTTGGGGATAAAATCATTTTCCTTCATTTCACTATTTAGATGGTACATAATTAGGAGGATAAAGGGAAATAATTTTCATATCTCCCACCTTTTCGAAAGAAAGATATAGGATAATTTTTTTCCCCCATTTTTTAAGATAGGAAATTGATTCTACCTTACTCTATGTGTCAACCCATCCCTAACCTAAGACACCAACATTGAGAGAAAAATATTTTTCCTCCCAACCTAATAAAATCTTGAAAAAAATGAACTTATACAAAATTAGTGAAACTTGAACATTTCTATTTGATTATTTGATAGTCATGCATACTAATATCATTAATGAGCATATAATTAATTGGTGTGTTGTTTTTTTTTTTTTTTTTTTTGTGCTAACGTAATGATGACGTCATCCTGGTGCACACAACAGATGGGTTGCCTTTGCTTTGGAGCGAATGTGATGACCACGAATAAGTCGACCTGAGTTTCAGTCGAGTGGAAATTAGTCGTACTCGGCTCGTCCACATGTGAGTTGAACACGAGCCATGCCTTGGCTACTTAATGGTTGGCTCATGGCCGATTCACTGAGCGGCCGGGCTAATTCACACACGAGTTAAGTCGAGTCTACTCATTTTTATTTTTATTTACATAACACAAATTTACTAAGTAGAAGGAGAGCAAAACTTCACTTAATTAAAGTAAATAATAGAAAATTTATCTTTAAATTCAAGTCCCAAATATACGAAACACGACATGAATCGTGTGCGCCGATCGACAAGGCAAGTCAAGCCAATACTATGAGTCGAGTCGAGTCAATCCATGTGTATTAAAATTATTAACCCTGATTCGCCTCATTTGTTTGGTGAGCCAAGTTGATTACCAACCAGGTCGACGAGCTGATTGAAATTTAGTTCTTGACAAGTCACATCGGGTCGGGTCAAACCAAACTTGTATTGTTAGCCAGTTCTTGGTGCAACTATATATCTAAGGCCATGATCTATTCAACATAAAAGATTATACATGCTAATTCGAAAATATGCAAAATGATAAGAAAATTCACTAGTAGATCCTATTATGTATAAATTTTTCATTTAATATAAGAATATTTTGGTATTTTTAATTATGTAATCTATTATTTGTTCAATAGAAACATAACTTTTTTTTT